>JANAVB010013398.1:9748155-9973155 GCA_029216955.1 Iris pallida
GGATAAGTGGATAGCTCACTATAATGGGCAGAAAAACATACTAAGATACTCTAAGTTAAACCCATATGCAGGACACTCATATACTCACATACCCCTGCTACTGCTACTGCTACTGCTACTGCTTGCTGCTACTGTTACTGCTACTGCTTGCTGCTACTGCTGCCATTGCCTCTATGTTCTCTCAACTGAACATGGACCTAAACAAGATCTCAAACCTCTCACTCACACAAATGAATATGTGTATCTAAGCACACATACACCTATCAAGCCTAACCTTTCACTATCTCAGAAAATCTGAGAAGCAAACACACCCAATCTCAGAAATCTGATATTCAAACCCAAACAATATTCAACCTAAACTCAAGTTTATATGCATCAACATATGCTAACCCGCTCAAATGAATATAAGGATCAACCTATCTAAACTGAACTCTGGAAAACAATTCTTAACCTCAATATCCCAACTCAAATAACTGTCAACATAAACCACAATATACATATATTATAACATATAGCTATAACCTCTATATATATATATATATATATATATATATATATATATATATATATATATATATATATATATATATATATAGAGAGAGAGAGAGAGAGAGACACACACACACATATAATCCAAACTTTATAACTGAACCTAATCCCCATATATCTAAACCTGGGATCAAGCCCCCACACCAAAGTCAGCCTCAATACCAAACATAAGATACAAACCCAAATCATCTAAACAGACTGGCAACAGGGGGGTCGTGCATGTGTGTCGGGTGCTTTAGGACATGAAGTGTCCAACTATTTGGTCGTGCAGGTGTGTCAACTTGTTGACTAGGTGTCAGGGTCCTAGTGTCCAGCTAGGATGTGTCTAAGTCATGTCGTGTCGTGTCATGTCAATCAATGTGTGTCAGAAACCGAGTTCTGCATGTGTGCGTGAGGTGGCAGACCACTGTGGAACCAATAACTCCTCGATTACCCAACCAAAACTCCTTAAACTTCATGTGTGTACTGTCAGTGGTTGCCCCTACCAACCCATAAAGTGGCACCCCTATTCGTGTTATGTCCAATAAGAACTGGACACGCAGCAGCAGGACAAGGCACCACAGCCCGTGCAGTGTCCACGTGTCCAATCCCGACACCAAAAACTCCCCAAAATTAACACAGTCAATTAGAAATGCAATCTACACATAATAAGCTTTCCAAAAATATATATATTTTCACAGAAATCAGAGAATAAAAATTTCTAAGAGATATTTCATCGAACACTTGAGATACGTATCGATACTCTTGCAATACGCATCCCAAATGGATTCGAATTCGAACCAAACTTAGCCTAATGCTAGGGGGACCATAAATGAATGTATCTATGGAAAGAAGACATGAATTGAAAGGGTTTAGAGGCCATTACCAATTGAGAGTTAACTGGAATCTCAATAAAAGCTCCTAGATCTAGATCTCCACCAAGCTTCAATGGTCAAATTGCTCCCAATCCTTGCTAGCTAGCCAATAGAGACCTCTTCTACACTAGCAAAGTGTATTGCAATTGATTTGGTTCAATTTGGAGGTGATTTGGAGAAAGGGGGCAAATTTGGGGAACAACACCAAAGTAGGGTTAGGGTTTGCAAATGAAAAGAGGCAATGGACTATTGTTCACTTATATAGGCAAGGGGGACTTCTCTTGGAAACCAAGGGGTCCTTCTAGGGTTAGGGTTAGGTCCAATTTGTTTTAAAGGCCTTCTCAAGATGTAAAATCAAGCCTTTTAAGTAAAGGCCCAAACTTGATTAGGGTTTCCTACAAATATCTTAGGTTAGACAAATATCTTGCTCCTAACATAATATCTAGATATTTTAGGACTTAGTTAACTTGTCCAATTCATGAATTAAATAATAATCAAAATAATCAAAATTTTCACAAAATACCCTTTGCTCCAGAAAGTGGTGGTGACACTCTTCTAGAGCTCCTTGCCTCCCCCAAGCTCCTAGGCTCCTTGAGTATTGATTATGGAAGGGATTGAGAAAGATTTGGAAGAAATTTGTGAAGAAATAAATCTATTTGGAGAAGAACACCTATATTTGGAAAAGTGTGCACAATAGAGAAGAGAGAGAGTGTCACATCCATTTTTCTAGTTTGAGGGTATTTTGGTAATTGTAAATTTTTGATTATTTTAATATATTATTATATTGGTATTGTGACTTTTGGCCTTTTGATAGTATAGCCCTAGTGCAACCTAGCCTAGTATCTCACCATGACTTAGAGACTTAGTTAGCATGGTTGCTTAGTTTTGTAATCCCATTCTAGTTAGTTTCAACTTAGAAGCTAATTAGCAAAATAGTTAAGGAGCTAGTTAGACCTATTGATTTTAAGGACTCATTTAACTTGTAGAAAGAAGCCCAAGCCCATTGATTATGAAACCCTAGCCCACCCTTTATGTGGCCGGCCATAGCAAAGTCCCAAACCCCTATTTAATCTCTCTTAATGAGACTTGTCTCTTTTTCATTCCTTCTAATTCTGGCAAAAATCTAGGTATGTGTTCTTTCCTATTCCTTCACATTTTCTTCATTTCTTCTCCTTTTTTATTCTAGTCTTTTGTATTCACTACAACAAAAAACCCTTTTAATGACGGCTAAAAAGCGTCATTAATGACGTACCATGACGCTTTTTTTTTCACAGCAACCGTCATGAAAATGGATGTTATAAATGTTTTTTAAAAGTGTCATAAAATAACCGTCATGAATATGATGAGTTTCTGCTACACTTATTTTCAGCGTAGTTTGAAAGCGTTATGAATAGAAATCTGTATAGACTCAATTCAGCACATTTATAACGCTCAATTCTGCATATTTATATATTACTTTCCAAAAAATTATAGAATAATGCTCAATGTTGCTCAATTCAATTTCAAAACATTCATTTTGGACCATATTCACAAGAAAACATCTAAATGTTATAGAGTACCATTTAATCCAATTACAAATATATACATAATATATATCACCATCTTCATTACATTTTTTTCAAAATAGGACATCCAAATACATATATTTACAACTACTACTAGTAAGTAGACCCTCAAAACTATTAGTACATTGGCTTCAACTTTGAGCACATCAAAACTGTCGGCACCACGTAGCAAAATCCTAAAAAAGATTAAAAAAAAACTTAGTTTGAATTAGAGGAAGATCTAACTAAGCTAGTTTGATCAAAATACAACACGGTTGGCTCAGAGTGCATAGTAAAGGATCTGCAGGAGCAAAGCTGCCATGTAAAACCAAGTTAACCGCACCTGCAAATTGTAGACACAGTCCAGAAAATGACCAAAGTAAGGTAAAAAAATAGTAGGATCAAAATACATAAGGTTGGCTCATAGTGCATAGTAGAACTACAGAAAATGCCATGTAAAAACAAGTTACCTGCACCTGCAAATTGGAAAAACCGTCGAGAAAATGACCAAAGTATGGTAAAAAAAAATAGCAGGATCAAAATACATAAGGTTGGCTCAGAGTGCATAGTAGAACTGCAGGAACAAAACTGCCATGTAAAAACAAGTTAACCACAACTGCAAATTATAAAAACAGTCAAGAAAATGACCAAAGAAAGGTAAAAAAATAGCAGTATCAAAATACATAAGGTTGGCTCATAGTGCATAGTAGAACTGCAAGGACAGATTTTTTCAAAACCATAATTCATTGTAATAGAAGTCACAAAACCATCTCCAAATTGTATCTCATCATTGCCAATATATAAATTTTTGGTAGGAACACAATAAAGTTGTAGGTATGTAGACAATAGAATAGAAAAAAATTGTTTGCAGTGAAATATGGGTTGTAAATTTGGTTTTCCAATTGAAACATGCCCTGTTCCTTATATTTCAGCTAAGGTAAATATCTGGAAAGTATGGGTTTGGGAAAAACTCTACTGTCCTATCCACTCCCTGTCTCCATGTAGCAGCAACAATATTATCACTTCATAATAAAAGCAAAGAATTCAAGTTAGTCACATTTTTGTATCATAATTCAAATGTAGCAGCGGGACTAGCAGCAGCATTTTGAATCTATCATAATTCCAAATTTCCAATACACAAGGCGAGAAATGTAAGCAGGTAATGTATCACAATTCTCTAAAAATTACTCAAATTTGTATAGATTCCCCCAAAATGCATGATCATATATAGAATAAGCAATATATTAAGAAAATTAGGAGGTTGGCCAACAAGGATAAGCTAGTGCCCAACAAGGATAGAACTGCAAGTACGTCGATATTTACCCCATAAAGAGTGTACAAAGAATAAAATGATGATAAGCCAGTGCCCAACAAGGACAATCGGTATGCCTTGTTTGAAAGATTTCTTGACACAACTGGAAGAACACCAAGCACTGCCACAATCAAAATCTGAAAAATAGACAATTACAAATCTTGGGGAGCTCAATAAGCATTTAATTTGAGTAGTGTGGCTGATGAACACCTTAGGTTTCCTGTTAGAAATGCTAACTCAGTATCATAATCAAACTTTATGCTCATGAACCACCCAGTACAAATTACATGACACTTAAAAACAAGATCTATAAAGGTAATTAAGTTGAAGTGGGATAATCATAGGGTCATCAAAATTGAAGTAAAGTCTCAATGTCGGTGGTAGGTCCAGACAAATCCAAAACTCCCTTACAAACTTAAATTTATATGCAAATTTATCTAATGTATTTTCTTATCTCAGAATTTACCATTAGTATATACTGTCCAAAATATTAGAGAATATTGAATAAGTGCATTGCTGAATATAGTAAAGCAAGTAAAGCATTTAAGGTTTTTGAGCTAATGCTCTCACGAGGTCATAAACCAAGTACTGTTACTTACAACATATTGATCATTGGCTTTTGTATGTGTGGAAAGGTTGATAGAGCTAGACACCTTTTTGATGAGATGCCTTGTAAGGGATTGCAGCAAACACTTGCTACTTACAATATTATTTTAGATGGATTATACCGTGCTGGAAGAGTTGCTGACGCAAAAGAAATACAAGATAAAATGATTGCTTCTGGAACTTCCCTAGAACTCCACACCTATCATATAATATTATGTGGACTTTGTAGAAATCACCACATTGATGAGGCCATGAATCTGTTGGACACTCTATCATGTCAGAAGGAAAAATTGGAAGCTACGACCTTCAATATTTTAATTGAAGGAATGTTTCAAGTTGGTAAGGTTAATGCAGCAAAGGATCTCTTTAACTCTATTCTTGCAAATGACAGTATCACCAGATGTTGCAACATACACTATAATGATGAACGGCCTTATTAAAGAAGGGTTGTTGGATGAGTTTGATGAGTTGTTTTTGTCAGTAAAGAATGATGGTTACTCTTCAGATTCTGTTATGCTTAATGCTATTGTTAAGGGCTTGTTGGAGAATGGTGAAGTAAACAGAGCTATGGGGTTTCTTTCAGAAATGGATAAAAGTAAATTTATCCTTGAGGCATCTACTGCGGCATCCATAGTGGACCTAATCTCAAAGAACGGACATTGTCATCATTATATGAAAGTGCTTCCTAATTTTTCTCAACATTGTGCGAAGAGTATTGAGATTAATATCGACTCGTCGATATCAGCATTGATACAAAAAATTTATGAATAAACACCAAAATGGGGTTTATATAAAAATTTTCACTTGTAAACTTATTACCTCCGGCGATCGGCCACGTAGTCCGCAGCCTCCTCCAGCATCCTCGGCGCCGCCAGCTTCCTGCACCCCGACACCAGCCGCCTCCACGAGGCAGTCGAAGAGGCCGGACGGCGGGGCTTTCTTGTACGCGTCGGCCACGGACCCGAAGACCGATCGGAGGAGGAGAGCCGAAAGTCCCGTACGTATCGGCATGCATCTCAAAAAAAAATATCTAAGTGATTATTTACGAGCAAAGAGTATATATACTCACTAAAGATATTATCTGTTCCAAACATTCGTCCGGAAAAATCAAGAGTCTCCCTGACAGTCATCTCTGCATGGTGTAGATCATGCTGGCTAACATATACAAACACATGTCGACCACCGGAGAGGCCGAGTTCTTGTCCATTGTACATGACCTTTCCTGTGAGCTAACATGCAGCAAAATGTCAATTTGGGAAAGAGAAAAGGGGTTGGAAGAGTAATTAGGAAATTTTATGAAGCTAAAATTCGTGTCCATATCTTGAAAGCACAGGGGAAAGCTGAAGTTTTTTATTTATTTTTTTAAAAAAACTTACTTTTAAGGTGGGATCAAGTTTTCTGGATAATGCTCTCAAGAATGTTGATTTTCCTGATCCTGGTGGTCCAAGAACAAGTGTCATCCTGACAAAGAAATAATAAAAAAATTATTAGCCAACAAATGTAGGAATACCAGGTGTTAAATGGGCCGGCCGGCCGCCTCCACCTCCGCCTGCCGCCGCCACTGCTGCTCGCCACCGCGCCCAAACCGTCCGTGCACGCGCTCGGCCCGCCGCAGCTCGCCAGCATGCTGCCCGCCCACGCCCGCCCGCCCCCGCTCGGCCGCTCCCGCCCGCGCCCGTGCCTACAGTAGCCGCCGCTACTCGCCACGACGCCGCACACCTGTGTATCAGTATACTTAGGGTTTCGACAAGCCCTCTCCATCTTCTCTACCCTTTCTAACTAGGTTTAGGTTTTGGATTAGGGTTAGGGTTTTGGAGTTAGGGGAAAGGAAGGAGAAGAAGAGAAGGAGAGGAGGGTGTTGCTGAAAGGAGGAGACGAAAGGAGGAGGGAGACGAAAGGAGTTGGGGGAGAGGAGGGAGACGAAAGGAGGAGAAGGGGAAGACCAGAACCAGAGGGAGAGAAAAAATTATGTTGAAGTGCGGGATTTTGTCAAAAAATGAACTTAACAAATATTACAAGTTTGCCACCGCTCTAAACTATTAATAATGCTTTGTTTTATAAACGTTATAAAAAGCCCAGAATTAGCCCAAACCGTCATAGAAAAAAGGTATTTTTCAACTTAATAACGCTTATGTATCAGACGTCATTAAAACTCCTTATCGAGCATCATTAAAAGGGTTTTTTGTTGTAGTGATTAGATTCTAATCCAGTTTTGTGGACTGTTGTGGCTAGTTATCAGAGTTTTGGAGAGCTTAGGATCATTCAAGTTCAAGGAAGGATCTTCATTTTGGAGTTTTCATTGGGATTCACCCTCAATAGGTAAATCTCTTCAAATCCCTTTAAATCTATGATTTCTTTCCATAGATGCATCCATCTAGGTGTCCCCTAGCTGTAGAGTGAGTTTTGCAGGAATTGGTATTGATTTGGTGTGCGTATCGGACACGTATCAGTGTCCATGCATTGGTGTTTGATAAAATGCCCAAAAGAAATTTTTATTGCTGATTTCCAAATATTTTTGAACAAATTTGTAGATCTATATGTTGCTTATGGATTCGTGTTACACTAAGGTGAATTTTGTGCTGTGTCAGTGTCCAAATTGGATACGAACACGCTCGTACACGAGCTGTGCCTGTGTTCTGCTGCTCGAGGCATACAGCGGACACGACACACGATGAGGTGCGATAAAACTCAAGGGACACGTTGGAGGCAATGTCTGGGAACATGTCCCTCAAGTTTTGAGGTATCTCGTGTCATGTCGGACACGAAATCCCATGTGTACTGGTTTTGCACAGAGACTGAATGCACGTAATATCGCGTATGATACGCGTGTCGTATCATGCGTACATGTGTCGAACGTGTCTCGTGTTGTGTCGTGTGTGTAGGCCTATACATGGGCTACACGTGGACACAAGCATGAGACGTGTCGTACCTCATGTCGTATCTACGAGTTCGTGGACTCGCCGTACGAGACAGTCTATGTGTGTGTGTATTGGTGTTTTTGATGGTTTGGACACTTTATATCCTATTGTATGGACATGATAGACACTGTGAGACACATACATATGTATGCGACACATTTCCAACCATTAATTTGATGTTTAATTAAAATTTGAATGATAATTTAGGGTTTATGTATATTCCATGATACATGTGCATGTTTCTGAGTTTTCAGAGCTTTTAAATGGATTAAACTGCTAATTTATGGTTAATTTGTGATGATTAACATGTATACATGTCTGGGTTGATGGTTATATAGCTGGGTTTCATATTGATTCATGATTATGTTTGTAATTTGGGTTTTCGAATATGCAGGATACTCGAAACATGACTGAAACCTGAGTTTAGGTTTAATTCTTTCATATGTTGTTACACTGAGATATGGGTATTGAGTCCTGAGAACTGAGGGTTAGATTTAATGTAAAATTATTTGGGTTTGATATGTATCTGAGACTGATTCAATGTTAATATAGATATTGATCTCCCAGGTCTTCATGTTGTGATTTAAATTGAGTTTTCAAGAAGGAATGGCTCGGGTTGGACTGATACATACATATATAGGTCCTGTTTGATTTTCTTTGGATTTCTGAACATGGGGTTTATGAAAAACTGAATTGAATGATATGTTAACTGGAAACTGGAAACCTGAGATTCACTTGAGTACACACACACTCTCTCTAATTGTACACTATCCTAACATGTGCACACACTAAACACTCTTTACTATATGCTGCTACAGTACTCACTCTCATCTCTTTCACACACACTTATATGTTATCCTTTCCCTCTCTTTTTGTTCCATAAATGTAAGGTATACATGATAGGAATGAATGAATATGATGTAATGCATGAATGAAGGTATATGCTATATGCATGAAAGATATGTTTTAATGTAAGTATACATATAGTGTAAGAATGTAGACATGTATGTTATGTATCCCTGTATGTATATATGTAATGTATGGTAATATAGGTAAGCATGATATGAATGTATACACATATGTTTCAAATGAATATGTGATGTGATGTTAAGTATGGTATCCATAATATGCCTTGTTTAGCAATGTGGTTTAGTTTGGTGTCTTGGTATAGCAAGTAACTTTTAGGCTTAGCTTGGTATAGGCCTAGAAATGTCTAACTTAGACTAGTTGACTAAGGTTGACCTAGTTTGACTTTTAGAGTTGACCAAGAGTTGACTTTAGTCTAGAATGACCTAGAATTATGTAATATGCATTATAATCTTTAGTATTACTTTTCTGGACATATTGTTATCTGTGTTGCTCTAAATAGGACTCAGTTACTCCGATTTCGACATCTATTCTCATCGGACATTCAGGATCTCAGGCGAGTACATTTTCTGACTGTTTTATACCTGTTAGGAATTATATTCTTGTCATAGTTTAATTTACTTGATGCTGACACGACATTATCACGGATTAGTACTATATGGATCTTTACATGAGATATTATCCTCCTCGAGTGCATCGAATACATCATGTCATATGCTTTTTACGAACATCATGTATTTTGTGGTCTTATTATTCATGTATACTCATGTGCTCTTATGTACTCTCATGATCTCATGAGTTTCATGTATAAACTATCATGTACAATAACATAACATGTCTAGATCCTTGTGTATTGATTGGGGCATGGGGGAGTAGAAATAGTCATGTGAACAATTCCAAAGTAGTGTAATCATGTACAAACTCTTTAGTATAATAATTTGCAAATCAAGCCGTTCACATGTCTATCTTATTCTCTAAATCACATAGTCACTTACAGTTCTCTATTATCATATATAGATAGCTTCATTTATCAGTTTCTCTCTTTCTTTTCATGCTTATTTCTTACAGCATTTCATGTATCTTAACCTATCACATGCTTTATATTTTCTGTCAAGATATGAACTGCGTGAGATGTATTATGCTCGTTTTCGTCCTGATTGGACTGTTGAAAATATTACAGTTGATGAGGAGGAGTTCTGCCCTACATATTATGGCACATGCTTAGATGACACCGGTGACTTGGACCCTCAGGAGGATCCAGCAGTCGCTGATAACTTGCCTATTGCCTAGATTAGATTTCTAGACTAGTTTCCCTTTTAGTTGTCTTATTTCATGTACTTTCAGATATTGGTTATTTGTGTTATTTGAACACTCAGATATTACTCTCATTGTAGCTCTTGTTGGAGATTACTCTTTTATCTTATCCATCTCTTTTTTTCTTATTTCCACCTTAGATACTATGATTGAGTTGTACCTTTATATTGTCCTCCTTTTGGAGCGTATATCATTATACAGGTATGGCTATATTGTTAGATGTTATGACCTAGGACAGCATTTTACCGCCGATACTGCGGCTTAGGCTGGACGTACCCACTTTTCGTGCCCTTACACTGGGTACGAGTCGTGACACATTATTAGTGGCAGCCCATGCAGGTCTCAAATCGCAACTAGTACGATTTCGTAGTAGTACTCGAACTAGAGTATCGCTATAGCCTGCAGTAAGATATAGGATATAAGTTAAGGTACTCAATCACATTAGGAGCTCTTATCTAATTCTTGCTATTAATTGCCTTCTTTTGAAATAAACTGTCCTCCTTTGATTATATCGCTTCCTTCTCAGTAATTGATTCTTTGTTTGATCTGTCTTCAGGATGGTGGAGACACAATTACAACGCTCTCGCCTAAGGGATACCACTGAGAGGTCTGCCACTTCTCGTCCGACTCGGCAGGATCCTGGGACCACAGTACCTTTTGTTCTTGCTCAGGTGGGACCGTCTGCAGCTTTTGGGGGTGCTCCTCCACCGGTTTCGAGGACTATCCCCGGGGTTCAGGAAATGCTACCACCACCGCCTCAGGGGACAGCTGATATAGCATAGTTTTTTGCCTTTATGTAGCAGATGATAGAGACTCAGCGGCGCCAAGCAGAGGATATGAGACAGGGCATTGACAATGCCTATCAGCTAACCATGGTGGCAGTAGAGGAGGTGACTGCCCAACCACAGGAAGGGCAGATACAGCCGTACCAGCAGAGGACTCCGGGCATTCAGGACTTTCAGAAGAAGTGGCCGTAAGACTTCAAGGATACCGAGGGTATCCTATATGTTGACGAATGGATTGAGCATATAGAAGAGATCTTTCGCCTCGCGGAGATACCAGCTAGGCTTCAGATAGAAGCAGCGGGCAGCCAGATGCAGGACCTTGCCCGCATACGGTACCAGACCGACCCCAGAGTTGGTACAGAGGGGCAGACTTGGAAGGCTTTCAAGAAGCTTTTCAAGGAGAAGTTCTTCTCCGACACAGCACTTGGTGCCTTGAAGACGCAGTTCGAGAACCTAGTCCAGGGGAACTAGACAGTAGAGGAGTACGCCGAAGAGTTCTGCCGTCTGGGCAGATTTGTGGAGGGCCTTAGCGAGACAGCGAAGGCTAGGAGGTTTAGGAAGGGTTTGGTCAAGGAAGTCAAGTCCTTGACCAAGAGCGACAGAAATGCTACTTTTGAGAAGATTTTGTCGGGAGCTATGGCAGCGGAGGACGACCTTGAACTGCAGCTGAAGAGAGATCATGATTCACATGGAGCCGGCGGCAGTGGGGGCTCGATCAAGAGGCCCCATTATCAATAGCAGCATCATCAAAAGCCGTTCCAGCAGCAGCAATTCCAGAGTCAGGGTCGTGCACCTTTTTAGCAGAAGCAGATACAGCAGGCGCCTAGATATCAGCAAGTCATCAGTTGCACTTTCTGCAAGAAGCCAGGACATGTATAGAACGAATATAGGAAGAGGCTAGGCAAGTGCCTCCTTTGTGGTTCAGCAGAGCACCAGCTGAGAAACGGTCCCATGTCTTCAGGACGTACAGCTCAGGGAGCAGGAGCCAAGGCTCCAGCGGGTCAGCAGAAGGGACCATTGCAGACCCAGCAGCAGAAGTTTATGCAGCACCAGCAGCAGACCAGAGGAGGTCAGCAGGGGTGAGCCTTCTCCATGTCAGCCGAGGATGCAGAGGCAGTCGAAGATCTGATAGCAGGTTCTGTTCTTCTCGACTCCTTTTCTGTATTTGCTTTATTTGATTCGGGGGCTTCCCATAGTTTTGTGTCTGTATCATTTGCTGTTAGACACCAACTTTCTTTTGAATCGTTGCCTAGGACTTACAAGATCACGACTGGGGTGGTATCATCCTCGTCCGTGATATTTGCAAGGATCAGAGAGTAGTTTTGGGAGGTCGAGAACTGGATGTGAGTCTGCTCGTGATGCTATTACCGAACTACGATATTGTACTCGGGATGGATTGGTTTAGCAGGCACCATGCCAATATAGATTATCGTGGTGGTAGAGTTCTTTTTAGAGTGCCAGGAGAGCCAAAGTTCGAGTTTACCAGACGAGAGGCGGAGCAGAGCAGCGGAGTCTTTTGCGGAGTTTCAGTAGAGGAGCAGAGAGTGCCACATCCATTGATAGCTGAGTTCATAGATGTATTTCCGGAGGAGTTGTCAGGGTTACCTCCGGATAGAGATATGGAATTCTCTACAGATTTGGTGCCCGACGCAAAGCCGATATTTCAGCACATCTATAGAGTGAACAACAGCGAGCTAGTGGAGTTGAGGAAGCAGGTGGATGAGTTACAGGACAAAGGCTTCATCCGATCGAAGTTCTTCACTATGGGGTACACCAGTACTCTTTATGCCGAATATGGATGGGTCGGTACGGATGTGTATCGACTACAGGGCTCTCAACAGCCTCGCGATCAAGAACAAGTACCCGTTGTCGAGGATCGATGATCTGTTCGCTTAGTTGAGTGGAACGAAGGTATTTTTCAAAATTGATCTGAGGTCAGGTTACCATCAAGTAAAGGTGAAGAAGGAAGATATTCCGAAGACAGCATTCAGGACACGGTGTAACCCCTCTTCCCGAAATTTTGATAATATATTTTTATTTATTTATTTAAATTAAATGGTAATTTTTAGATTTTTTATAAATAATTACTTAGTTAATTACTACGGTAGATGACTTTAGCCATGGTTGAGGTTTGAAGTACAAGATGATTAGAAATCGTGGCACGGATAGTGCAATGGCGTGCTTAGACCAGTGTATTAGCCCTGGTAGGGAAGGTCGAGCCATAGTGATGTCCTAACTAGGAAAACCAGGCCAAGTTGCAACTTAACCGTTACTGAAGATTTATTTATTTATTAATTATATTATTGAGTTTCAAGGAACCCGGTTGTACCGAACTAGCCCAGATTGGACCCAACCCAAGTCCATGTGGTCATGTAGTGCGACCAAAGACGTTCGTGTTGATATACGTTTTGTAGGAATGTACGTATTTCGTAATTTGTTTAATGGTCTAATAATTAATATTTAGTGTTGTCATATGTGTAATATAGGTTATTTTGATATTAACCGAATTGAGGTGTTAAATGTATATAGGTGTGCTAGGGTATAGTATAGTCTTTCGACTTTTAGCCATTTATGACATTTTATCTATTTATTTAAATATATTGTTGGAATTTTTAGCTTTACAGAATATATATATATATATATATATATATATATATACACATAATGTTTATGAAGAAAATGTTTAATTATATTTTAATGTTTAATAAAATTGCTAGTAGTTATAATGTTTGCTTAAATTATATTTAGATTTTATGTGGCTTAAGATTTATAAATATATGGGTTTACCATATATTAGGAGTTTCCATATTATTAGATTTGTTGTTATAAGAATATATATATATATATATATTAAAATATATATATATATATATATATATATATATATATATATATATATATATATACATATACATATACATATATTCAAATGTATGTTTATTAATAAAGAAAAAAAAGAAAAGAAAAGAAACACTACAAGAAACCAGGGTGTCTTACAACGGTGAAAAACTGTTGCAAAAATAATATAACCCGTTGCAAAATCATTCTGCAACAGTTATTGGAACCATTGTAAATTCGAGCGTTGCAGATTCCTCTTGCAACAGTTATAGAAGGTTTTTGCAACATTTTTATAAATAGTTTCAAATAACGTTTATGCAACAGATTTTACGTCAATGTATAACGGTTACATGGTGTTGTCAATAATATATTTGGCAACGATTAACAAACCATTGTAAATATTGAGTAAAGCACGATGGTTGATAACTGTTGCCTAAAATATTACATACAACGGTTAAAAATTATTGCGAATAATAGGCAAATCAATAAAAGATACTTTTTTTTACCTCCAATGGGGCTCAAACACCAACCTCCTGGATCACATGCCTCCACTCTACCACTAGGCTACAGGCTCATTTGTATAAAAATACGTTATATATAATATATGTACTTATATTATTTCTATCAATTAAAGCTTTTGGATCGATGTTAAATATATTATCTAATATTTTTTGTTAGCGAACAAGGAACCAATTAATACAAGTAATTCTAATGATTAAATCCCTTTTGTGTATAAATAAAATTCAAATTGGAAATTGAATTTGCAACGACTATAAACAAACTGTTACAAGATTAATATTTTGTAATAGTTGTTTATTCTTTTGACAATGGTTATCATAAACGTTGTTATTAAACAAAAAACTACAACTGGTAGCATAAATCATTGCACAATCATTATAAAAAATAAGCCCACTCACGACAGGTTGTAAAAATTGTTGTGCAACTGTTGCTAACAATGAGCCTTTTTATAAGGCTTTGTTTAATCGTTGCAAAATATTAATAAATTTGTAACAAATACTTAAAATCCTTGCATAACTGTTGCCCATTCAACTCGCTTTGACAACACTTTCATAAAACTGTTGCTTGACCGTTGTAAAAAAGAAAAACGTTTAGCAAGTGTTTATGAACCGTTGTAAAAAATGTATTAGGCAATGGTTAATCTATAACCATTGCAAATATATTTAATTTAGAAACGGTCATTTCAACCGTTACGTAACTGTTGCAAATTATAGTTCCAGCAACATTCATAAAAGTGTTGCACTAAAACCGTTGCAAAATAGGAGTATTTTTTGTAGTGAAAAGAAAACAATAATAACTAAAACCAGTCTCAGCCAAGCCACCCAGCCCATGGTTTCCCAGCCGAGTCTTCCTACAACAGTCCCGCGAGTTCCCCCAAACCCGACCCTAATTTTACTCATAGTATATATATATATATATATATATATATATATATATATATATATATATCGAGAGCGTGAGAGAGAGAGGAGCGACAGCAAAACCTAGACCTGGACCACCCTACCCTCTGGGCGGTCGCTCCCCGTCGGCGCTGCCACCACATGCGGTCGGGACCGCCGTGCGCAGCCGCGCAGGCCGCGGCAGGAGCGGCAACAACATCGGCAGTAACACCCCCACAGGTACCGTCTTCATCATCACATTTCTTTCCGAATATTCAACGAAATTTGATCCCGTAAAATCCTTTAGAATGCCAATATAACCATCTTGGATCCCTGTGAATTAGTTCTTATTGAGCTTATTTGTATTCAACGAGAAATCAACACGAACATCGAGGAAAATCTGTCCCAAGACGAAGAGTTTCGATTCCATGAAGGCATTTTGGAAGGCGATTATTCTTCGATTCATTGATTAATTTAGAAAACTACTTGAAGGGGTTTAATGACAACCTATACGGCTTCTAAATGCTATTTTTAGATTTTGAATCCATCTAATATACGTCCAGTTAAACTGATTTGAAAATAAGAAAAAATATAAAAATCTATTTTCGAAAAACTAGAATTTTCCCCGATACGACGTGCGTCCTGCCAAACCAGGCGACATAGTCGCGCACTGTAAGCATCGAAAGGTGCGTACGTATATTGCAGATATGTGGGCTTTGACGGAATTCAAATTGGTTGCGTATGCGTGACGAATTTGATGCGTATCCATCGAAATTCACCATATCGGCCTCTGTGTAAATTTTCCAATTACTTTGTGCACGTTCGTCAGATCGAGACAAAACTTGTGCTAACAGGATCGTATCGTTTTTCTTGTCATGTATGCCAAGTTTAGTCCAATTCTGGGACAGTTGATCGGATCGCCGTTTCGCGGGTCCCACGATCAGATTAAATGAGCGATTTTGTGCACGGCCCGCCGAAATTCAACTTTGGACATACGGTTGGGTTCGTATCATCAAAACAAATCTGTAGACATGTAGTTTGATGACTTTAGAGACCATTGACTCTGGTACGCTTTTCGGTGCAAAGCGGGTCCAACGGCGGATACCGTTTTAACCGGAAATTACCATTTTGCCCCTGTGTCCGAAATTGGACTTAAGGATAGGCAATTCCAGCTAATTTGACTATTCTAAAAATATTGGTAATGTCTGTTTCAGCATTCGAAGACTGTTGTACGAGTTGACTATTGTGGCACACTGAGTGGTTCGGATTATCGGTTTCACCAGCGAAGGACCTCAGGCGAGTACAGTTTATTGTTTGTTTTTTATATTGAACTTTACTATACCTCATTGTTAGTCAATAGATATATAATTTTTGTCTTTTATGTTTGTTACATTTTATCGTGTCGGGGAGGTGAAGTACCAAGGATGTGTGATCTGACCTTATACAGTGTATACCGTGTAGACCGTGATTTATTATTGCATTATACTGTGTAGACAGTGTTTTATTATTGCTCTATACAGTATAGACAGTGTTTCTTTATTGCAGTATACCGTGTAGACAGTGTTACTTTATACAGTGTAGATATTATAGACAGTGTCGTGTAATTGTCCCGAGACCGATCACATATCAAAGGTACTTCAGTCAGTCGGTGAGTATTGTCTTTGTGTTTATTTACTGTTTCCCTTTATTTAGTTTTATTTTGTCCTTCTGTGTTTATTTTTCAAATCATATATTTAAAGGCTAATCTCTATTATATAGTCATTTTTAATTATTGAAACTGCATTCAGTGAAATGTACTCGTTCCATTCCTGACTGGAAACCAACATTTTATAGGTTAGTTGTGGCTTCACTTTGCATTGGAAGATACGGGTGTACTTGCAGACAAAAACCTAGAGATTAGCTAGATAGATGAGTTGTATCATTTTAATATTTGTAAGAGTTTATATTTTCTGCAAATGTAAAACTTATGAATATTGTAAATTAAATTAATTTTTGTGAATGAGCATTATTTGTGATTTTGAGCATTATGGCTATACAACGTTCTAATGTCGACACTGCGATGTAGGCTGGCTTGGACATGCATTCGTATCCCGGAAAGCGTATACGGGTCATGACAAGTTTTTATGGTGGTCCATGCAGGTCTATTTTTGCAAATCATGCGAACTCGTGATAGTACTTAGTTAGTCGTACTATTGCGAGCCTACGACTAGAAAATACTCATTCACGAGTTAGGGATTAATTTAATTTAAGAGAATGACTAGGACTAGGAGTTTCTTATACAAATTTGTCGATGGATAGTCTAGGCTATGTAATTTAGATGAGGAGTTATTAATTTTGATAGTTTGTCAGACCCCCATAGGTACACCATTACCTCTTAATATCCAATGTGGATAGATTATTCACTTGGTGAGACAGGAATTCCTAGAATTAATGATCTAACCTTGATAAATTGTGCAATTCCTTCTCTTTGCCTCTTTAGATATCATCCCCATATCTTAGTCCGAGTTGCCTATTTAGTTCCTATTTTGCCCTAAGAATTATTATTTTTATATAATTTTTGATTATGTTATCCATATACGAACCTCGAGTTAGTTTCGATTCAAAGTTTTTTCTTAATGGTTTGAATACACATGAAATAGATATTAGAATGTTTGTATTTCTTTTGTCTTCAGTTATTTCCTCAATGTTCAATCTTTTATTTTAAGGGTTGTGAATGATAGGACAAATACTTACACTTTATTTCATAGTCAACTTGTTTGAATCTCTAGAAGCTCATGAATTTTTAAAGATATAGTTAAAAGAATGTTAGTTAACTCATAATGGAATGACAGCAGCGCACTGTCGCCATTTATTTGAATTATAGAGACTATGGATTCACTGCAGCCAGCAGCGCACTGGCAAGGCACGACCCCTAGAGTTGAAATTAGTTTAAAAAAATATAGGTTATAGAATATTGCTAAAACTATGGCTAGTGGCCCTCTTTTGATCGTAGTTACCCTTGAGTCAATATTGGATAGAGTTAAGAAATGGTCGATTTTGTATCATAATTAAGTTACGAAACCAAGGGTTTACCACAGCCAGAGTATACGGGCGAGGCATAATCCTCGGTGAAATGACTTCAGACATGATTACAAGTTTAGGATACTATAGAGGATAGAAAAATGCCCGGTGTGTCCCACAAGATCCAAAGCCAATACTAGTGAAAGTTTTGTAAGTCGGGTAGCATGTCTTTCAACCTAGCATTCCGTGGTCCTTGTGATCTATTGATGAAGTAATTGACTGACGCTAATAGGTTTACCTAGAATATAGAATTTAGCGGTTCATAACCCATTAGTCGACCAAGGCCTTATGGATTAGAAGATAGTAGGATGACCGTATAAGCAAGAAAGTCGGGTAAGGTTTTGATTCTCACAAAACTCGAACTACTTGTGCCTCCTTTCAAAAATCTCGCATACTTGTATTTTGACTATCTTGACCAATGCTGCTATTACAGCCTAGTTTTGCAAGCTTACTCTTTTATTGAGCTTGATTCAAGACATATGTTTATTGGGGACGCCTACTAACATATTGTCTAATCAGAATCGATGTATTACAGTCTGATCAACCGTAGTGCACTCGGTTCGCTCTTCCTCTGATTTACCTACGTGGATTGAGATATAGATGTCTCTAGGGCCTCATCCGCGACTGTAATGACAATTCCTCTTGAATTATACCTTCGCCTTTGAATCACATAATTGTATTTAGTGACATCTTTCTTGAACTCTTTATTGTTTTTGTCTTTCACTGATTTGGAAAGACAAAAGCTCGTAATTGGTAGATAGATACAGAGTATCCCCCATGGCTATGATAGTAGTATACCCAAGTGTAGCTACCATCGGCCAGCCAGGTGATTGAGTTACTCGTTCTCCTCTTGACCCTCAAACTATTGGGACCTTCTAACCATTTGAATTTGAGAATGATTAGGATTTTACCCTTAGTCAAAATGACAACCTAGGAGACTATCTCTTCTCAAGAAACCAAATGTTGTGAGTCTCTAATTATTTGCTTGAAGCTTGCTTTAACTAGCAACCCTTAAGCCTTAACCCAACCTTTCCCAAAGCCCACAGTTTAGACATGAGATGAATAAGCAAACGTAAGGACAATCATTTACCATGACTATGGTAGACACCCATCCCGAGATTGGTTTCTAACAAATATTACCCTAGTTATGTACATTTTATTATTAAGACCTAACTAGTATTGGAACACCACAGTTACTAGCTCAGCCAATACCATAGCTTAAATACCCTGTCATATTATGACCTACTAGTTGCCAACAGCAATACATGGTCACTACAGCCCATACTACTAGAACCCTTGTGACAATAGTCTGGCAGACTTGACACAAATAGAAATTCATGACTCAGTTGTTAGAAATCTTTTTATATGATATGCCTTAGAGTTGGTTATCCCGTCGATAACTCTTGTATATTGTGGACGAGTAGATTATTCTATTTTATCGACCATGTGTCATTGTACACACTTGTTTACCATTTATTGAGAAATGGTCATTGATTTGACTTATATCTACTGTATCCCGTTATGCCGTACCTTATTCTTTATTACCAAGAGTCGATGTACAATATCCGAACCTTGGAATTCTACTAACCTTATTATTCCTAAAATCCTATCCTAGCTTCTAAAGTGAGTAGACTGTAAGCCTTCTAAAATTTTGGGATATACGAGGATTACCGATTGATTAGGATAATTTCCATTAGGATGATAATTAGTGCCCCATGGACTCCCACTTTCCATTTAGATCATTTGGTGTCCCCGGCCATGTCATTAATATTCGGAGCACGAGATCAGCTGTTACCTTCCAACAAATTTCATATGCAAGATCTAGATGAGTCCACCTTCATCTAGGTATATCTTGTCCCACTCAAACATGTTCCCTTGTACTATATTTTTATGGTACAACTTTTAAGTCAAAAGGACTAGCTATAACCCTAATTACCGTAATACCCGTATACTTCCCGACTACAATTAGAGACCCAACCTCGACTCAAACCTTTCGATCCAATATATGGTTGTGATCTACTCGAAGCCCACTACGCACATGTCACCAGTGTGCCACTCAATTGTGTCTTCTCGTGCTACTTAAACACAAAAGTCACGGAAGGCGCATCTTCAAGGCTTACAGAACCTATTTAACCAATCCGATTGCCCATCTAGCTCTCCCACGTGGATGGAAACCTATTCTAGTAGAAATAGTTTTATCGTTGGGATCTTGTCCAGTCAATATAGATTGAAATCCAAGGTTTTTCCAACCAACGATTGATGTCCAATCAGGGAACCCATTAAGACCCAGTAAAACCCATCCATATATACCCCATATTTGGACTATAAAATCGAACTATTTGAAATAAGTCCCTATACCTATTATGTAGTCTTCCCCTCTTAGAATGTGAAGTCATTCGTAACCCTTATTCCATCTACCTGGAAGTCGCGATACGATCTTGTATTGCATTTATATCCCTTGCTCGTGTGTTCAAATAACCACGGAAAATATCACAATCTTGATTTCTCGAATTCCATTCTATTTTGGAACCTTGTTGGGATTAATTTCGAGAACAAAATTTCTGTATTGCATGGATTGCAAGCCCCTCTAAGAAACAAAGGGTTCTTCGATGTAGCAAGTGACTGGACTAGAGTAGCCCAATCTAGCAAATAAGTCAATAGGTTCATAAACTTACTTTTTATCTGTATCATTGAATACCCGCTACCGCTCTTGAAACTTCATATTGCTCTCGATTATTCTTCCTTATCTTCCTACCCTTCCTATTGCAGAGCGACAAAGGTCATGCTTATTAAAATTTACTAATATTTCTTAGCTACTTGTGTAAATTTGTTGCTGGTTAAATTTTGGGTTGCTTGATAGATAGGAGATGATTATAGATGCCATATGCAGTAGATATCTGTTGGTAGGATTGTTAGCAACTAGTTAGAAGATTATAAGATTTTAGTTTTGAGGAGTAGTGTGACCAAAGGTGGGTAGAGGTCCTAGAGGTTATGCAGTTACAAAATGGCTAGGAGGAGGATATAAACTATTTCGAAGAATTAAAATTCGAGGAGATTAAGGTAATAGTAGATTTTCTTTTGAATTTTTAAGGAATAGTTATGAATTAGAATTTCGAGGAGAAAATTATTTTTAAGGTGGGTAGATTTGTAACCCCTCTTTCCAAAATTTTGATTATATTTTTATTTATTTATTTGAATTAAATGATGATTTTTAGATTTTTATAAATAATTACTTAGTTAATTACTACGGTAGATGACTTTAGCCATGGTTGAGGTTTAAAGTACAAGATGACTAAAAATCGTGGCACGGATAGTGCAATGGCGTGCTTAGACCAGTGTATTAGCCCTGGTAGGGAAGGGCGAGCCATAGTGATGTCCTAACTAGGAAAACTAGGCCAAGTTGCGACTTAACCATTACCGAAGATTTATTTATTTATTATATTATTGAGTTTCAAGGAACCCGGTTGTACCAAACTAGCCCAGATTGGACCCAACCCAAGTCCATGTGGTCATAGTGTGACCAAAGACGTTCGTGTTGATATACGTTTTGTAGGAATGTACGTATTTCGTAATTTGTTTAATGGTCTAATAATTAATATTTAGAGTTGTCATGTGTGTAATATAGGTTATTTTGATATTAACCGAATTGAGGTGTTAAATGTATATAGGTGTGCTAGGGCATAGTACAGTCTTTCGACTTTTAGCCATTTATGTCATTTTATCTATTTATTTAAATATATTGTTGGGATTTTTAGCTTTACTGAATATATATATATATATATATATATATATATATATATATATATATATATATATATATATATATATATATATATTGAAAGAAGGTTAATTGTGGCGAACGCTCCCACCGGGAATCGATCTCCTGACCACTCGGGCCACATGCATCTCTCTTAACCACTAGGCTAGAGGTCATTTGCTATATATATATATATATATATATATATATATATATATATATATATATATATATATATATATATATATATATATATATATATATATATATATATAATGTTTATAAATAAAATATTTAATTATATTTTAATGTTTAATAAAATTGCTAGTAGTTATAATGTTTGCTTAAATTATATTTAGATTTTATGTGGCTTAAGATCTATACATATATGGGTTTACCATATATTAGGAATTTTCATATTATTAGATTTGTTGTTATAAGAATAATATATATATATATATATATATATATATATATATATATATATATATATATATATATATATATATATATATACATATATTCAAATGTATGTTTATTAATAAAGAAAAAGAAATAAAAGAAGAAAAAAAAACAATAATAACTAAAAACCAGTCTCAGCCAAGCCACCCAGCCCATGGGTCTTTCCCAGCCGAGTCTTCCCACAGCAGTCCCGCGAGTTCCCCCAAACCCGACCCTAATTTTACTTATAGTATATATATATATATATATATATATATATATATATATATATATATATATATATATATATATATCGAGAGCGTGAGAGAGAGGAACGGCAACAAAACCCTAGACCGGGACCACCCTACCCTCTGGGCGGCCGTTCGCCGTCGGCGCCGCCACCACATGCAGCCGGGACTGCTGTGCTCAGCCGTGCAGGCCGCGGCAGGAGCGGCAACAACATCGGCAGTAACACCCCCACAGGTACCGTCTTCATCATCACATTTCTTTCCGAATATTCAACGGAATTCGATCCCGTAAAATCCTTTAGAATGCTAATATAACCATCTAGGATCCCTGTGAATTAGTTCTTATTGAACTTATTCGTATTCTATGAGAAATCAACGCGAACATCGAGGAAAATCTGTCCCAAGTCGAACATAGTTTCGATTCCAGGGAGGCATTTTGGAAGGCGTTATTCGTCGATTCATCGATTAATTTGAAAACTACTTGCAGGGGTTTAACGACAACCTATACGGCTTCTAAATGTTGTTTTTAGATTTTGATTCCATCTAATATACGTCCAGTTAAACTGATTTGAAAATGAGGAAAAATATAAAAATTTGTTTTCGAAAAACTAGAATTTTCCCCAATACGACTTGTGTACCGCCAAACCGGGCGACGTGGTCGCACATCGTAAGCATCGAAAGGTGCGTATGGATATTGCAGATGTGTGGCTTTGACAGAATTCAAATTGGTTGCGTGTGCGCGACGAATTTGATGCGTATCCGTCGAAATTCACCGTATCGGTCTTTGTGCAAATTTATCAATTACTTTGTGCACGTTCGTCAGGTCGAGACAAAACTTATGCCAACAGGACCGTATCATTTTTCTGGTCTTGTATGCCAAGTTTGGTCCAATTCTGGGATAGTTGATCGGATCGCCGTTTCGCGGGCTCCACGATTAGATTCAACGTGCAATTTTGTGCACGGCCCGTCAGAATCCAACTTTGGACATACAGTTGGGTTCATATCATCAAAACGAATCCGTAGATATGTAGTTTGATGACTTTAGAGACTATTGACTCTGGCATGCATTTCGGTGCAAAGCGGGTCCAACGGCGGACACCGTTTTGACCCAAAATTACCATTTTGCCCCTGTGTCCAGAATTGAACTTAAGGATAGGCAATTCCAGCTAATTTGACTATTTTAAAAACATTGGTAATGTCTGTTTCAGTATTCGGAGACTGTTGTACGAGTTGACTGTTGTGGCATACTGAGTGGTTCGGATTATCGGTTTCACCAGCGAAGGACCTCAGACGAGTGCAGTTTATTGTTTGTTTTCGATATTGAGTTTTACTATACCTCATTGTTAGTCAATAAATATGTGATTTTTGTCTTTTATGTTTGTTATATTTTATCGTGTCGGGGTGGTAAAGTACCAAAGATGTGTGATCTGACCTTATACAGTGTATACCGTGTAGACCATGATTTATTATTGTATTATACCATGTAGACAGTATTTCATTGTTGTTTTATACAGTGTAGATAGTGTTTTTTTATTGCAGTATACCGTGTAGATAGTGTAACTTTATACAGTGTAGATATTGTAGACAGTGTCGTATAATTATCCCGAGACCGATCACATATGAAAGGTACTTCAGTCAGTCGGTGAGTATTGTCTTTGTGTTTATTTACTGTTTCCTTTTATTTAGTTTTGTTTTGTCCTTCTGTGTTTATTTTTCAAATTATATATTTAAAGGCTAATCTCTGTTGTATAATCATTTTCAATTATTGAAACTGCATTCAGTAAATTATACTCTTTCCATTCCTAACTGAAAACCAACATTTTTCAGGTTAGCTGTTGCTTCACTTAGCATTAGGAGATACGGGTGTACTTGCAGATGAAAACCTAGAGATTAGCTAGATAGATGAGTTGTATCATTTCAATATTTGTAAGAGTTTATACTTTTTTGCAAATGTAAAACTTGTGAATATTGTAAATTAAATTAATTTTTGTGAATGAGCATTATTTATGATTTTGAGCATTGTGGTTATACATCGTTTTATCGCCGACACTACGGCATAGGCTGGCTTGGACACGCATTCGTATTCCAGAAAGCGGGTACGGTTCGTGACACACGGTATGGCCAATTTGAGTTCATAGTGATGCTGTTTGGGTTAACTAACGCCCTGACGGTGTTCATGAACCTGATGAACAAGGTGTTCCACTAATACTTAGACAAGTTCGTGGTGGTGTTCATCGATGACATCTTGGTGTATTCGAAGACCCCAGAGGAGCACGAGGAGCACTTGAGAGTAGTTCTGGAGACTCTCAGGAAGGAGCAGCTTTATGGCAAGCTCTCGAAGTGTGAGTTCTTCCTGGATCGAATTGATTTCCTAGGTCATGTTGTGACCAGAGATGGGATCTCAATCGACCGAAAGAAGATCAGTGCAGTTGAGGCGTGGACAGCACCGAGTTCAGTTACGGAGATCAGAAGCTTTCTGGGATTAGCAGGCTACTACAGAAGGTTCGTTCAGGATTTCTCCTGGGTTGCAGAGCCATTGACTAGGCTGACCCGGAAGGATACAGACTTTATCTGGTCAGAGGAATGTCAGTTTGCTTTCGATGAGTTAAAGAAGCGACTGACAACAGCCCCGATTCTAACATTGCCATCAGGATCAGGCGGGTTTACTATCTACATTGACGCCTCAGGGAAGGGTCTGGGTTGTGTCTTACAGCAGCATAGGAAGGTGATTGCCTATGCATCAGGCAATTACGTCTGCATGAGAAGAACTACCCTACCCATGACTTGGAGTTGGCGACAGTTATCTTTGCTTTTAAGTTGTGGAAGCACTATCTATACGGAAAGCGTGTGGAGATCTTCACAGATCACAAAAGCTTGAAGTATGTGTTTACACAGAAGGAGCTCAACATGAGGCAGCGCAGATGGTTGGAGTTGATGAAGGACTTCGATATTTCCTTACAGTATCACCCAGGAAAGGCCAACGTGGTTGTCGATACCTTGAGTAGGTATCCGACAGCCATGTGTTTGACGATGGATCATCACTTGCTAGCAGATTTGGAAAGCCTGGGGATCGAGGTGGTTGTGCCAGGAGTTCAGATGTAGATATGGGGACTTCAGATTCAGTCGAACTTGATGGAGAGGATCAAGTCGACTTAGTTCGAGGATGTTGCTTTGTGGTGTATCTGAGAGCAGGTTCGAGCAAGATTGGTGGATGATGAGTTTATTCTTGCAGAGGATGGCGCATTGAGGCACGGTTCCAGACTGTGTGTGCCCAGTGGCGAGCTTCGAGAGCAGGTCATGCAGAAGGCCCACCGTTCTTAATACTCTATACATCCAGGTGCCAACAAGATGTATAGGGATATGAGGGAACATATTTGGTGGTATGGGATGAAGCGGGAGGTAGCACGCTTCGTAGCCAGATATTTAGTCTGTCAGCAGGTTAAGGCAGAGGCCAGGAGGACTGTTACAGCCATTGTCCATTCCAGAGTGGAAGTGGGAGCATATTACAATGGACTTTGTTTCAGGATTGCCATGTACACCAGGAGGGAAAGATGCGATTTGGGTCATCGTAGACAGATTGACCAAATCAGACCACTTTTTGCCATTTAAAGTGGGTACGTCTACTGAGAGGCTAGCAGAGATTTATATGCGGCAGATTGTCAGGATACACGGAGTTCCGATGAGGATTGTCTCGGATCGGGATAGTCGCTTTACTTTCTATTTCTGGCGAAGTCTGCATACTAGTTTGGGCACTCAGCTCAAGTTCAGTACTGCATACCATCCTCAGACGGACAGACAGTCAGAGAGGACTATTCAGACACTCGAGGACATGCTGTGGACATGTGTTTTAGATTTTGGAGGATCTTGGGAGGATCACCTGCACTTAGTAGAGTTTGCATACAACAACAGTTTTCAGGCCAGCATTGAGATGTCACCATTCGAGGCATTGTACGGGCGTAGATGTCGTACACCCTTGTCTTGAGATGATGTTGGAGAGTGAGCTTTATTGGGACCTGAAATGGTTGTAGATGCAGCCGAGAAGGTGAAGCTCATCAGAGATCGACTTCGCGTAGCACAGGACAGACAGCGGCATTGGACCGATAGCCACCGAAGACCTTTGTAGTTTGATGTAACCCCCCTAATATTCTACTATGATTTTTTCTATTTGGTATAAATTTTTTACTTTGTAAATGTACGTCGCATAGTCGTATTATACGTCGCGTACGAACTTTCGTATTGAACGTCGCGTATGAGTTCAAATTTTTATATGCCTCGTCGAGTGCGAATATGTGCGAGGTACAATTGTTGTAAAAAAATATTTTATTTTAGAAGCTTGATTTTTCAAATAATAAGTAATAAATATTTTCAATTACTTAAAGTTGGAAAATGTGTCGCATCATGATTTGGCGACTCTATTTATTTATTTAGTTATTTATCATGTTTATTATAAAAAGGCTATTGTACTTTCTGTAAAAATATATGTGATGATTTAAGAAGTAGTATTTTGTAAAGGTTAAGAGATACATGAAATCCAATTTATGCATGTTTTGATTTGCAAAATAACTAAAAATTATTTATTTACTTATGAAAAGGTGTTCAACTATTTAAATATGTATTTTCGAAATTTATTTATATTATATTTTATTATTTGGAAAATGATATTTAGATTTATTTATTTAATTAATTATAATAAATTAATTTGATAAAAAAGATTTGATTTCAATATATTTTAAAAATGGGATTATCTATATTGGTATTAGATTATATCGAATCGGGTTTAAATTGATTAAACAAAACGATGGGGCTATCCACTGAAAGTTTAAACAATTTCCAGTCTTTATCCTAATAGGAGTCCTCAACCCTATATATAGGGGAGCTCTACTGATTTCTCCACCATTATCTCCACAAATATTTTCCACCCAAAGATACGTGCATTGTGTCTGTGTCCACCCAAAATTCTTCCATTATTCTTTATTTACAATATCATCCATCCTTCCGTTGTGTCCGACCCCGACACCAAATTTCTAGCCCTAGCCGGCAGGGGCTATGCCACCCTCACCAACGTAGACGTTATCACCATCTCTGCTTTCCACCAAAAATTCATCACCACAACAGCCGCCATCCATCGGCCCCGACCAACCTATCTGAGTCATCACCACCCGGCATCAAATTTCCAGACCGTGTAGCCGATCCACCTACTGCCAGACTCCATAACCGCGACCGCAACCATCGCCTCAAGCCCAACCCGGCCATCATCATCATTATCACCACATATCTTTACACCACCACCTCCCTTCCCAAATGTCCATACACCCCTGCCACCATAGCCACCACCATCTTCGTTACCCTCGCCACCACCAATAGAACTCCGCCACCGCCTCGAACCAATCCAGCCCTAGTCGTCACCACCACCCGTACTATACAACCGGCACCACCACCAAGAAAAACCCAAAAATCAAAGAAAACTAAACCTAACTCACCTCCGCCGTGCCTACGCATCGCCGTGCGCCGTGGCCACACGAGCTCGGTGAAGTCCCGTTTCCGCCGCTTCCTCGTTCCCCAAATTCGGCGTCTCCTTCCCCCGGACCGCTGCCCCCGGCCTTTCGCAGCGCCGTACCGCGCTGTGGCCGGTCCGCCTCTATCTAATCCTCTTTCCTCCGGCTGACCGCCCGTGCGTCGGGCCGAACACCGCACGGGCAACCCACTTCCTCCGCTTGGCAGTGCCGGAGCCGCGCGTTCCCTCTATCAGCCGTCGCCGCGTGCTGGCGAGTCGCCGCCGTCGCGTGAGCGCCAACTCCGCACGCTCGGCTCAGCGCCGGCCGCCCGATCTCATTTTTCCGCCGCCGCCGCCGCCAGACTTCCACCGCGACAGCCCGCGCCGGCCCAGGGCAGCGCCGCCGCTGCCCCGTGGGGGTGCCTCCACCAAAGCCACCCGAGCCGCTGGCTGCTGCCTCGCTTCAGGTGAGACCCCTCATCTCTTCCCTCCCGCTCTCCTCTCTCTTCCTCTCATTTCCCCTCTCTCAACTACTTCCCTCTCCGTTCTCTTTCTTCCATACTTCTTTCTTTAAACAGCTGTAATGTGTCATATTATTATTATTAATATTATTATCATTATTAGTATTATTATTATTATTATTAGTATTATTATTACTGTTATTATGATTATTATTATTATTGTGGGTATTGTTATTATTATTATTATTATTTCAATGTTACTAATATTATTGTTAATTATAAAAATCTATATACATTTCTAAAAATTATACGTGTAGTATAAATTTTGAATTGGGCTTGGTCCCATATTATTTTCAAATTGGTCTTAAACCCTAAAGGTAAATTTTTCTAGATTACTCATTAATTACTAGAAATATTTTGACATGTAAGAAATATAATTTCTAAATAATAAAATGATTTTTTAATTATTTTCAAAATATTTATCTAAATTATTTTTACTAATAAAATTATAGTTTCACTATCTAAATATTTTATTTTGCTTAGTTTTTGCCTAAAAAAGGTTTTTAGACTTTAAAGTATTTATTTAAAGCTATTTTTACCAAAAATATATTTTTAGGTATTTAAACATTTTTTTCTAAAAATAGTACAAAGTATCTTTCTCCGCAATTTTCCATTATTATTATCAAGGTTGATCATGACTAAATTGTGCTTTACTATTTCCTCATAACTTTGGACCCTTACACATTGACCCCGGCTATTGGACAACAGGACTTGACGGAACAATGCACCACACCAGTCGTTACACCAGGCAAGATACCTTGCCATCTTTACTGCTTACATTTAGTTGTATTTTATTTCAGTTATTGTATCTATATTTTTCGTTTATTATTTTTCTTGCATGTGGACTTAGAGTTAAGGCCACCGTCATCTTAGTGTATCTCATTAAACTTGTCACGATTGTATCACAAGTTGTGTGTGAGTTGTGAGTATCATATAGAGGTCACTTGCGTGTTGGCTGATCCCCCGTGCGCATGCGTAGGAATAACTGTCAATAGATGCATGTTAGAAGACTTGACAGTTATCTATTATAAAATAGTGTAGTGGAAACGACACGTGTTTGTGTGTCATGGTTATGATACATGTATAGTATCATTGAGGGGGAGGGGACAGCTACTAGTGTAGGGGCTACATTTATTTTTACACACATTTGGGAGATAGTGTCTCGGATGAGCGCTACGTGTTACCCGGCCGATAGTGTCTCGATGAGCGCTACTTGTTGGCCACTCTTTATTACTTGCTTGCGTGAATTCGTTATAGCCCCTGCGTAGAACGTTGTCCTCAAAGTACATATCACATAGATGGTTAGGAACCCTGTTGTGTCGTAGTTTATAGTATTTATAATTGCAATTATAATGGCATGTTCTTCTTGTATCTTGTTACGTCCCTCTGAGGACCTGGTGATCTCTCCAGGTGTGTGTTTCGTAATTTTTGCAGGTGCTCTAGCTAAGGCCATGTCTTCCTTCCTCCGTGATGATTTCTCTTAGACTCGTCATTTGCTTCGCTCAACCAAATCCGTTATTTGTATATTTATTTCTTATTTAAACTTGTGGGTAGTGGATATGTTTCCGCCTAACGTTTGTACAAATGACTATTTGATTATATTATTAAAACTTCTCATTTGTGGATGAGATTTAGTTTGAGCATGGCTTTCTATATTTTAGGCTTATGTATACATACGAGCCTTTCATTTACTCGTATGTATACAGTTGGCATGATACGTATTTAGTCTCAAGTATTTTGGGACTGGGACGTTACATTTGAGGTACAACTTAGACTTAGGATTAGGATTTTGTTTGATCATATGATTGTTATAGTTAAGTTTGAGACCATGTTTGTGCTAGTTTGGAGATATGGTGTTCCCAAGGATATCTTCGACGTGTGGCACTATTCGCTTTGGTGGAGGTGGAAAGCTTAGTCCGCGTTTCATCGGACCTTTCGTCATCAGCGGAAGAGTCGGTGATGTGTCATACAGACTGGACTTGCCCCCTACATTAGAGGGAGTCCACAACGTATTTCACGTGTCGCAGTTGAGACGGTATGTGGCAGATTCCAGCTATATACTGGATCATTCCGAGATCGAGGTGGGCCGTACTCTTAGCTATCCAGAACAGCCTGTAGAGATTCTGGATCGACGGGAGAAGGTGCTGAGGAACCAGACGATACCCTTGGTTCGCGTAGCTTTGAGGCACCACTCTCCAGGTGAGTCTACCTGGGAGATGGAGGATGAGATATACGAGCAATACCTTTATCTTTTTCAATCTTGAGGTATGATCTTTCTATCCTTCTCATCTGTTTAGTTTTGTCTTTAATTTCGAGGACGAAATTCTTTTAAGGATGGTAGATTTAGCACATCCATTTTTCTAGTTTGAGGGTATTTTGGTGATTGTAAAATTTTGATTATTTTAATATATTATTATATTGGTATTGTGACTTTTGGCCTTTTAATAGTATAGCCCTAGTGCAACATAGCCTAGTATCTCACCATGACTTAGAGACTTAGTTATCATGGTTGGTTAGTTTTGTAATCCCATTCTAGTTAGTTTCAACTTAGAAGCTAATTAGCAAAATGGTTAAGGAGCTAGTTAGACCTATTTATTTTAAGGACTCATTTAACTTGTAGAAAGAAGCCCAAGTCCATTGATTATGAAACCCTAACCTACCCTTGATGCGGCCGACCATAGCAAAGTCCCAAACCCCTATTTAATCTCTCTTAATGAGACTTGCCTCTTTTTCATTCCTTCTCATTCTGACAAAAACCTAGGTATGTGTTCTTTCCTATTCCTTCATATTTTCTTCATTTTTTCTCCTTTTTTATTCTAGTCTTTTACATTGGGTTCTAATCCAGTTTTGTGGACTGTTGGTGGCTAGTTATCAGAGTTTTGGAGAGCTTGGGATCATTCAAGTTTAAGGAAGGATCTTTATTTTGGAACTTTTATTGGGATTCACCCTCAATAGGTAAATATCTTCAAATCCCTTCAAATCTATGATTTCTTTCCATAGATGCATCCATCTAGGTGTCCCCTAGCTATATAGTGAGTTTTGTAGGAATTGGTATTGATTTGATGTACGTATCGGACACGTATCAGTGTCCATGCATTGGTGTTTGATGAAATGCCCAAAAGAGATTTTTATTGCCGATTTCCAAATATTTTTGAACAAATTTGTAGATCTATATGTTGCTTATGGATTCGTGTTGCACTGAGGTTAATTTCGTGCTGTGTCCGTGTCCAAATTGGACACGAACACGCACGCACACGAGCCGTGCCTTTGTCCTGCTGCTCGAGGCATACAGCGGACACGACATACGATGAGATGCGATAAAACTCAAGGGACACGTTGGGGCAATGTCTGCGAACGTGTCCCTCAAGTTTTGAGGTGTCTCGTGTCGTGTCGGACACAAAATCCCATGTGCACTGGTTTTGCACAGAGACTGAATGCGCGTAATATCGCGTATGATACACATGTCGTATCACGCGTACACATGTCAAACATGTCTCGTGTCATGTCGTGTGTGTAGGCCTATATGTGGGCTACACGTGGACACGAGCACGAGACGTGTCGTGCCTCGTGTCATGTCCACGAGTTTATGGACTCGCCGTTCGAGACAGTCTGTGTGTGTGTGTGTGTTGGTGTTTTTGATGGTTTGGACACTTCGTGTCCTATTGTATGAACATGATAGACACTGTGAGACACATACATATGTACACGACACATTTCCAACCATTAATTTGATGTTTAATTGAAATTCGAATGATAATTTAGGGTTTATGTATATTCCCTGATACGTGTGCATGTTTCTGAGTTTTCAGAGCTTTTAAATGGATTAAACTGCTAATTTATGGTTAATTTGTTATGATTAACATGTATACATGTCTGGGTTGATGGTTACATAGCTGGGTTTCATATTGATTCATGATTAGGTTTGTAATTTGGGTTTTCGAATATGCAGGATACTCGAAACATGACTGAAACCTGAGTTTAGGTTTAATTCTTTCCTATGTTGTTACACTGAAATATGGGTATTGATTCCTGAGAACTGAGGGTTAGATTTAATACAAAATTGTTTGGGTTTGATATGTATCTGAGACTGATTCAATGTTAATATAGATATTGATCTCCCAGGTCTTCATGTTGTGATTTAAATTGAGTTTTCAAGAGGGAATGGATCGGGTTGGACTGATACATACATGTATAGGTCCTGTTTGATTTTCTTTGGATTTCTGAACACGAGGTTTATGAAAAATGAGTTGAATGATATGTTAACTGTTAACTGGAAACCTGAGATTTACTTGAGTACACACACACTCTCTCTAATTGTACACTGTCCTAACATGTGCACACGCTAAACAATCTCTACACTCTCTACTATATGCTGCCACAGTACTCACTCTCATCTATTTCACACACACACTTATATGTCATTCCTTTCCCTCTCTCTTTGTATCCATGAATGTAAGGTATACATGATAGGAACGAATGAATATGATGTAATACATGAATGAAGGTATATGCTATATGCATGAAAGATATGTTTTAATGTAAGTATACATGTAATGTATAAATATGTAATGTAAGAATGTAGACATGTATGTTATGTATCCCTGTATGTATATATGTAATGTATGGTAATATAGGTAAGCATGATATGAATGTATACACATATGTTTCAAATGAATATGTGATGTGATGTTAAGTATGGTATCCATAATATGCCTTGTTTTGCAATGTGGTTTAGTTTGGTGTCTTGGTATAGCAAATGACTTTTAGGCTTAGCTTGGTTTAGGCCTAGAAATGTCTAACTTAGACTAGTTGACTAAGGTTGATCTAGTTTGACTTTTAAAGTTGACCAAGAGTTGACTTTAGTCTAGAATGACCTAGAATCATGTAATATGCATTATAATCTTTAGTATTACTTTTCTGGACATGTTGTGACCTGTGTTGCTCTAAACATGACTCAGTTACTCCGATTTGGATATCTATTCTTGTCGGATATTCAGGATATCAGGCGAGTACATTCTCTGACCGTTTCATACTTGTTAGAAATTATATTCTTGTCATAGTTTAATTTACTTGATTGCTGACACGATATTATCACATATTAGTACTATATAGATCTTTACATGAGATGTTATCTCCCTCGGGTGCATCGAATACATCATGTATGTGCTTTTTACGAACATCATATATTTTGTGGACTCTTATTATTCATGTATACTCATGTGCTCTCATGTACTCTCATGATCTCATGAGCTTCATGTATAAACTATCATGTACAATAACATAACCTGTCTAGATCCTTGTGTATTGATTGAGGCATGGGGGAGTAGAAATAGTCATGTGAACAATTCCAAAGTAGTGTAATCATGTACAAACTCTTTAGTATAATCATGTGCAAATCAAGCCGTTCACATGTCTATCTTGTACTCTAAATCACATATTCACTTACAGTTCTCTATTATCATATATAGATAGCTTCGTTTATCAGTTTCTCTCTTTCTTTTCATGCTTATTTCTTACAGCATTTCATGTATCTTAACCTATCACATGCTTTATATTTCCTATCAAGATATGAACTGCGTGAGATGTATTATGCTCGTTCTCGTCCTGATTGGACTGTTGAAAATATTACAGGTGATGAGGAGGAGTTCTGCCCTACATATTATGGCACAGGCTTAGATGACACCGGTGACTTGGACCCTCAGGAGGATCCAGCAGTCGCTGAGGACTTGCCTATTGTCTAGATTAAATTTCTAGACTAGTTTCCCTTTTATTTGTCTTATTTCATGTACTTTCATATATTGGTTATTTGTGTTATTTGAACACTCAGATATTACTCTCAATGTAGCTCTTGTTGGAGATTACTCTTTTATTTTATCCAGCTTTTTATTCCTTATTTCCACCTTAGATGCTGTAATTGAGTTATACCTTTATATTGTCCTCCTTTTGGAGCGTATATCATTGTACAGGTATGGCTATATTGTTAGATGTTGTGACCTAGGACAACGTTCTACCACCGACAACTGCGGCGTAGACTGGACGTACCCACTTTTCGTGCCCTTATACTGGGTGCAGATCGTGACAGAGAGACCTCTCCCTACTATATTAGGGCCGGCCACCCCCTTCCCCTCTCTATTAATGCACAATGACCAAAATGTCCTCCCAAGTTGTCATGATAGCTAATCTAATTAATGAAAGCTTCTAATTTTAATTTGGTAATTAATCTAATCATTATTTATTAAATGGAATGACTTGATGGAGCCTAATTGGGTCTATTTAGAATGTTGGTCTAAGTTCCATAAAAAATCTAATTGAGTTCACTAATCAAGGGTTTCATCTACAACACCTCCTGAAAATGTTGTAAAAATGGAGGGTCTTCTACAACCTTTATTGTAAAAATATTGTAAAATAATTATGCAAACATCATTTTATATTCAAATGTTAAGGCTTCTGCAATAGCTATTCACAAAAGTTGTGTATTACCGTCTTCAACAATATTTTATTAACATTGCAAATCTTATTAATTTTGACAACCTTTATTTAATGTTATAAAAGTTATTAATTTTGACAATATTTTTAAAATATTGTAAAAATGTCATGTTCAATAACATTTATCAACTGTTGTAAACTTTTTATCTTTCACAATATTTTTTCAATGTTGTAAAATTAATTTTATTTTATCACTTTATATGATCGTTGTGTATGTATTATTTTTTTACCATGTTTAAAAAACATTGTAAAGGGTAATATTCAACAACTTTTATAAAATATTATAAAAAGGTGTGTATTTCACAATGTTTATACATTGTTGTAGATTTATCTTTTTTTGATACTATAAATAAACATTGTGCATTTGTTTTTCTTTTCACTATTTAAAATTGCATAGCCATGTATTTGACAAAAAAAAATAGACACACCCCATCATAATTTACATGTTTATTACATGTATGTGTGTGTGGTTGGGGGGGGGGGGGGGTAAATTTCCCCCCAACTTTTTCATCCTCCCCCCCCCAAAAAAAAAAAAACCAAAAAAGAACATAAGTCTTCGTCTAGTCTTTAAATTTGTTATTACAATATGTGACTAGTCAACAAATCATTAGTTTTGACTGATGGATATGGCGTCTTCTTCTATTCTTTAAATTAGTTTGAGTTGATAAAGAACTTAAAAGGAACAAAGTAAGTTAACTTTTTTGCTAACAACAAACACAATATGTACATGTTGTGTAGCACCAATCAAATAGTTGCACACTGGAGAGCAAGCAAGCACTAAGATGCAAAACCACTACAAAAAATAGCTTTTTATAATGATCTTAAAATTGTTAATATAATGTTTTATACGAAAGCGTTATAAAGGTTTAGAAGATGGTGCTAATATTAGGGTTGTGCACATTTAGGTCGAACCAACTAAACCAACCAGGACCTAATCGAATCGATTGGTTTTCAACAGAATCAATGGACGGGTAGAATGGGTTCGAATGGGTTTTGTTAATAACTATTCAGTTTGGTTCTGTCTATGGTTTGGTCATTCCAAAAACCGACTAAATCGAACCAAACTGGTTTGGTTCGGTCAATGGTTGTGAAGCTTTCCCGTTTCAAGAGGAGGAGTCATATTGTTGGAAAAGTATTGTGTAAATTTGGAGAGCACTCATACTGTCATCTTGTATGCTCATTATTTGTTCCTATATTGGCTGCATCAATTGGGAAGAATTATTCTGAAAAGGAACAATAAGATGACTCTAGCAAGTAGCAACTGTGTGATGTATCTATGACTGTAGCAAGTAGTAATTGTATAATATTATGGTTGGTTAGACTTAGAGCTATGCTCATCATTATTAGTATGTCTTGTATAGTTTGCTTGAAACACTGCTGGTATGTATGTGTGATTACTATTTTGGTTCGATTTACTGTAGTAGTGAAAAGAATGTTGTTATTTTATTGTAACAGTATGTGACATGTCTATTTGAAAATTGTTCGTGAGTTTTGTCTGTAATCATACTAATAGTCATACTGGTATTCATTTTTGTATGTGATCATGCCTACAATCTGTTTGTGATCACAATTTGCCTATATTTTTTGTTCATTTTTGTCTGTGATCAAAATCGACCAGCCGAGCCTAGCCAATCCGAACTAAGTCAGTCAGTTTCAAAATCTTACTGACTAGTTAGTTGATTTGATTTGGCTGTGATTATCTCACAACTAATTTACTTTAGTTCGATTGCGGTTGTAACCAAATAGGTCGACCACTGACCGTTGTACAACTCTAGCTAATACAAAGGTATATTTATATATTATAACGTTTATATATTAAAAAGTTATATATATGTATATGCAAAAATATTATAAGACTTTATACCAACATAGTAAATGCCTCTAAAATTTCAGAAACCCTATACTTTGCCCCCAATTTATTTCATCCAAAAAAACCCCGCTCTGTAAAACCCGCGCACATCTTCTTCTTTTCCTTCTAATCTTCTTCTTTTCCACTTCTCGTGTCTGTCTTATCGTTGACTACCAGACAAGAAGATGGTGGGACCGACAACAGCCATCGTCATTTCCTCCCCGCCTCTAGAACCAACACAGTCCATCGCCATTTCCGTCCAGAGACGACAAGAAGAAAAAGAAGGGGGAGGAGCGTCCAGCGTCGGGGACATCCGGCGGTGACAAAGGTTTTGCCCTAATTGTTTACCTTATTTTTGTAATGTATGCAATGAATTTTATTCAACATTTTCTGATTTTATTGAAAGAAGATACATGTTCGACTTCAAGCAGTTCGCTTTGCAAGCTACTGGGAAACAAGGCCATTTCGAGTTGTATATGTGAAATTTAATCTATTTTATAGAGAATTGTTGTTTTGGCCCCACTAGTAGATTGGATGAACCTAGACTACGAGTTGGCAAAGATATGTTCCAGTATTTCTCACTGTCGTATTATTTTTATTGTTATTTGTCTTCTAAATTATGCTCTCTTTTCCTAGAAGGCCCTAGTGGTTTCATTCAATGAACCTTGGTCTTGAGTTGAATTTTTATTATTTTTCATTATTTTTAGAATTTTATATTCGAATTTATTTTTAAAAATTAAGTTTTTTTTTCCCAAAAAAATGATTATTTTCCTACGAAATATTCAGTTTCGACTAGAATTTTCTTTTTATTAGATGAACCTGGACAACAATTTGGTAAAAGGAAGTTTGAACTTTTGGATTTAGAGTTGTTATTTACTGGCATAAATAGTACCCTGACTCTCCTTCTCTCTTCTCCTTTTGCAGTATAAATTATCCATGGTGTTTGCTTTTGCTCTCAATGCCAGGAAGCCTTGAGGTACCTACCTACCTGCCTGAATTTTTTTTGTTTTGTTTGTGCCAATGATTTCAGAATCAGATGTCGCTACGTCTCATCTTGTCATTGAGTATCATTCAGTGATTTGGGATCGAGATAGACGGTTTTGGTTCTCTTGAACTCGATAACGCTTACATTTTTTTCCCCTACTTTTGCAATTATTCAAGAATCTGCATATTGCTTAGTTAGCTTTGTTGATTAGCCTTTTTGCTTATATGGAGTGGTTATTTGCCTTCTTGATGTTGAGCAGTTAAGGATCGGTTATAGTATTATCATCCAATATGATAAGTAATAGAGATCTATGATTGATTATTATATTGGTAATGCGTCAAATTTATTAAAGGTTAGCGTATTGATCTTAATTCGTGTTTTACTGTGCTTATTCTAGCTTTGAATTGTTTATAATTGACTCTTCAGGATTAGAGCTTGTTGGAAGTTGGATGTGAAGTGTTTGATAACATATATTGATGAGTCTTCTCAAACAGTTGCTACCTATACCCATCTGCATTTTAAGATGATAGGAAGCACACAAACATGATACAAGAAGCAAAATATGTGCATTGAAGTGAATTAGAGAGAACTCTCTGTTGCATCTTAGAAGGAGAAGGAGGAGAAACGAAGATGAGGCTTCAAGGTTAGGATTCTTAGAAGATACCTCGATGCCATTTCTTGATATGGTGACTAAGATGATATCATTTGCTACATTTTTATAGGCACCAATAATATATGTGCGTTGAAGTGAAATAATGTCATATAATTATGATTATTTACATTTTTGAGATATAGTCATGTATAATTCTTAGTGATGCTCAAACTTTCTAATTATGACTGTAGACTAAGGTAAAAGAGCAATGGAGGTGATATTACTCTAAATGAAGGAAATCATGGTTTACCAATTGTTTTGATATTAGGATTATTCAGACACCAATATTTGTCAAATTATGAAGGCAGTATCTTTGCCTCTATCTATTTTTTTAAGTCTATACATAACTTACTGCATATGTAAATCAAAATTTTCATTTTATTTATATGGAATGGCATTGACTTGGATCGTATGAAAAAATATCCAAGGAAAAATGCATGAAATGAAAAATCTACACATTGATCAAGGTAGGAAAGAAGATCATATGATTAATATAGACAACAATTAGGAAAAATAAATTAGAGAGAAGAAAAGAGTTTCTGATGATAAACATAATAGTAACCGAAAATAATATCACCCCCTCATGATCACTAATTTGGCAGATATCTGATTCTAATGCTTAACAAATCAAAGTATATTTTTGAGTACCTGGATCCTCCCCTGCTAGACAAAATCATATCTAACAAAATCAAATTGTTAAGACCAGAATGATAATTGATTGTATCTTTTCCATTGTTGGACTCTACAAATGCATTTGAAACCATTAGATCATTGTAACCAACGAAATGGTAAGGATTCATTTGTTTGGCGAACTATGTTGTACAAACGAAAACAAGTAGAACATCAAGCATGTTTAATATTTGGGCCAACCAATTGTGTTGATATAAGAACAGAAAATTTCATGGGGGGTAAAGAATTTTGTCAAAATTATAGAAAAAGGGAGAAGTTTGAGAGAATTGCAAAGCGAGTAATGGAGCGACAACTCCCATGGCGCTCTGTTGGATGGGTACATAGTTCTCACGGACGCGCCATCAATGATGGCGCGTGATCCTCCTCACATCACACTACTGCAGGAAAGCGGGAAAAGACAGGAAAGCGGGGAAAGACGCGCCATCATTGATGGCGCGCGCTGCAAAGAGACACGAAAGACGCGCCATCATTGATGGCGCGCTGCTGCAGGACTGCGCTACTTTGCGTTGCGTTGGACCACGTGATCACTGCGTTGCGTTGGACCACGTGAAAGCGGGAGACAGGAAAGACGCGTCATCATTGATGGCGCGCGCTGATGCTCTGCGTCGCATTGGGGTTTGGGAAAGGCTGTCAGCGTTGGGGTTTGGGAAAGGCTGTCAGCGTTGGGGTTTGTGAAAGTGTGTTCAGTGCGTTGGGGTTTGGGAAAGGGCTGGTCAGGCGTTGGGGTTTGGGATGGAGCGGGAAAAAAATTTGGGGAGTCACGTTGGGAAGGAAATATGTTTTGGCCGGATGTGGTTTTCCTCTTCTTGTTGGCAGAACCTCTTTCTCTCGTTCTCTCTATAAATTTCTTCTTCTTTCTTCTTCCTCACATAATTTAGACAGCACCACAGCACCTATTTTTCTTGTTCTTCATCTTCATCTTCATCTTCATCCTCTTTTTCGAATGTAAGTAACTCTTAAACAAGATTAAATTTTGAATTTATTTCAATATTTGTATTACTAATTGTATTTTCGAAAAAACGTAACAGATGAATCCAGTTAACGACGGATTTATTCCCGGGGGACCGACTACAGAAGTCGTGAAACAGGAAAGAGAAACTCATATATCTAAGTTAGTTTTTGAGGGGAAGGTAAATTTTAAAATGGTAACTCTCGTTATTCTGTATTATTTATTTATTTTACATAAATGTAACAAATAAAATTCGCTTGTAGTTATATGATTATCCTCCCGAGGCTCGAACACGGGAGCATGGAAGTTGGAGGAATCAGAGAAGGTATCAGACATGGGAGTTAATTGATGATCAAAAGCAGTTGGTGCGTTCATTTGGATTTCATTATCTGGATGAAATTCAAATTTTAGTACACGATGTTCACCTCATATTTAGTCTTGCTGAGCGTTGGTGGCCTCAACGCAACGCATTTCAGTTACCTGTTGGTGAAATGACAATCACACTCTGGGATGTCGCAAATATTCTTGGATTACCTATTACAGGTGAACCAATATATTTTGATACACATTTAAATCCGTGTGAAATAGTCAGGAGATATCTAGGCATTACGCTCCCTGCGGACCTAGGAGCAAGGAGTTTTGTCACGATAACTTGGCTTCGGGGTAATTTTATGGATTTAGATAGGACTATCGACGGTCCAGTCGCGGTCAATGATTACAGGGTATGTCCCTCTTTGGTATTTTTGGCTAATATTTATTAATTTTAATAGCGAGTTAATTTTAATATGTTAGTTTCATAATTTGCAGATACTTTGCTGTACCAGAGCATATTTGCTCTGTTTGTCCTGGGCAATGTTATTTCCCGATGGACAGGGAAATAGAATAAACGTCCGACTGCTACCATTCTTAGATGATCTTAAAGTACCTACTCGTCATGCATGGGGAGCTGCTACATTAGCGTATCTATATGCCAGCTTGACGGAATTTGCAAGATCGAATGGTTCCAAAAATTTGTGTGGGTGCGCGACGCTGGTTCAGGTAATGGAAAATCAATATCTAAATTGATTTCAATTATATACATTTTCTTGAATATCGAATTATTTCTGTCGTAGGTATGGTGTTACGAACATTTTTATATTGGTCGACCTGTAACCAGCATTCCAAGTGATATTGGAATTTTTCCGCTTGCTACGCGATGGGCCACAAATGTAGTGGACCCACATCATAATTTACACAGAGATGTTTCACTGTATCGGGGAGAATTTGATACGTTGCAGTGGAATGAGGTAACTAATAAATTTAGTATAGTCAATCCAGTTAATAATTTGGTACAAATTTATCATGAATAATTGTCTTCCAATAGGTTATATGGATACCCTACTCGGATGATGAAAACGGTCCAGAAATAAGAAGGACAGCGTTCCAGCTAAGCCTACACAAAGCTTTTATTATATACGATCGCTATACTATGTATCATCCAGCAGACCGCGTTCTACGACAATTCGGTTATTGCCAGATAATCCCGCCTGACCCAACATGCATGAGTTATGATATAGCTAATGCAAGAAACAGAATTGATTCTGCTAGAGCTTTCTGGTTTAGGCGGTTCCAGAATTATAGTGTGGCAAATCTTCCCCGGATAACGCACGCAGATGAATGTAAGTTCCAACTTAGTAGTATACTTGGACAGATAGCGTACACAAATATATTTGTCTTACTATTGTTCCAACGTAATGCAGATGAAGGCAACATTGCTTACAATGAAAAATACAAGTTCTATTGTCATCATTCTCTTGGTTGACTTGTACATTTTCTTCTGTTGTGTCCCATCAAACCACAGTTGCCGCAACGAAGTTCCCTTGTCGATAATTCTCGTGGTTTGATGCGGTTTTTCTTCGGCCTTCCAGCTTTGCGTCTGACATCTGGAACTCCAATTTCGCCCCTTACCAAAGCCGCTTGAATGTTGTAAGGAACTGGAATTGGTTCCATCTGTGGCTCGTACACACTTCTCAACCTATCAGTAGAAAATATTATAGGATAGTAATGTTCAACCTCATCACTGCAATATTGACAAGCAAAACATGCATGTATACATGGCATGTAAGTATGATACCACCTTAAACATGTACAAGATCTTTCATCTAACCGTACAACATATGTTCTACTCGATGCACGGTCTAATATTTCAAACAAATAACTATCAATTCGTAATATCTGAAGTTGATGTCTCTCATTGGTAATAGATGTCAGTCTTTAACATCTTAGGACAATAACTTGTGTCTAAATTTTGAGCATGATTCCTGTTTTTGTCATGAAGTGTTATAATCTTTGCTCTAATACCATCAAGAAGTGTCGTTATGGGTTTATCACGCAAACTCTTAATCCAATTGTTAAAACATTCAGCAAGATTAGAAGTGTTAATATCTAATCTAGGACAAGGAGCATATGCTGTAATCCAATGTGCAAAATGACGATTTTCATCATTTGTACCAATAAGCCAATTGTACATCGTCATGTTCTCTGCTTTAATTATCTCGAACAAGTACTGTGCATCTGTTTCATTATACGATCTAGCAAGAGAGTCTAACAACCGATGAAATTTTTTCTCTCTCACAATAGACTTCATATTCTGCTTAAAATGTTGAATGCAAAAGAAATAAGGCGATTCTGGAAATATATTTCGCATAGCATGTATTAATCCTTTTTGCTTGTCAGAAATAAATGAGATACTACTCCAATCATTAAAATAACTTTCAAATGATAGTCTAAGACCATTTAAAAACCAAGACCAAGAATCAGTATTCTCACCTTCGGCAACAGCATAAGCAATAGGATACAATTGATAATTAGGATCATGAGCACAAGCAATAAATAAAATACCTTGATATTTAGATGAAAGAAAAGTGGCATCAGTGCTAATAACAGGTAAACAACCCCTTAAAAATTCATCAATACACGCCTTAAAGCAAATAAATATTCTCTCAAACTTGTTGCTTTCGGAAGTCTTAATAAAATATCTACTACCTGGATTCGACTCCATAATTCTAAAACCATACTCCTCAAGGCCAGCATATGCCTCAACATAACTACCATTTATTTCACGTAATGCCATTTCTCGGGCTCGCCATGCTTTAGAGTATGTAATATGTATACGATGTTCTCTAAATATATCCTTCACAATTTGTGATGCACTATATGACGGATTATCTCTAATTAAATCAACTATTTTTGTCTTAACCCATGCACCGGTAGCTAGTCGATGACGTCCTGTCGTAAGTCCACTTAAACAAAAATGACGACTTTCTAGTGTACTAACTTTAACTATTTGTCCTTTTCCTATGGATTTGGCATATACTCTCCAATGACAATTCTGTCTATCACAATTATATATAATTCCATGGGAATTATTCATAGCACTGGCTGAACAACTAAAATTATGCTGAATTGCTAAATTACTTATAAAACTTTTAAATTTTGCACGAGTGTCGAATGTTTGTCCTACAAATAATTCAGGAGTGCTAGAATTATCAGTACTATCATCATCTACCTCATAACCAGTATTTTCAATTAAATCATCACTATTTTCATTGTCATCATCATTATCATCATTATCATCATTATCATCATCATCATCATCATCAGCATAATCATCATCATCATTATGTTCATCTTGTAAGGGAGCAATTGTTTGAGAAGAACTAGCACCTGCGTTAACATGTGGGTAATTAGAAACAAATTCATCATTAGTTCTATTAGAAAATGATGAAACTTGAGTAACATATAAACTAATATAAGGTGATTGTGAATTAATCTCAAGAATAAAATTCCATGCTTCTTCACCATCTATCAATAAACATGTGGAACCAAAAACAGACTTTAAAATAAATTGATAATTAATAGAAAAACGCGTTGAAATTAAATTGCGTAAATTTTCTAAGGAAATATGGCGATAAGTTGTAAAAAATTGGGTGTCACCTCCTTCGTAGGTTAACCCATTTACTCTACCACCATGTGAGCAGACTATTTTAATATTAGGATCCATGGAAAAAATAAGTTGCTTGACAATGTTTAGCTAATAGAGAAGGAGAACTTGTAAGAGGGAGAGAAGCTTCAGAGGGAGATATTGGCTTCCGTCAGGAGTTGGAAGCTTGTAAGAGGGAGATACTAGCTTCTGAAGACTTGCGCTTCCAAGCTTTAGAGGAGTGCTTCTGTGAGAGACAGGAGAAAGAGTTGTGTGCTTCTGTAAGAGATAGGAGATGTGTTTGCGTAGAGAGAGAGTTAACATTGAAATATATAGACGATGAGAATAGAGATGTTAAAATGTAGACATTGGGAAAAGCGCGCCAGGAATGTTGGCGCACTCTACTTTACATATAGCCGTTGAAGGTGCAGGGGAGAAGTACATGTAGCCGTTGGAAGTAGCCGGTGGGAGTGGAGAGAGTGGGAGCGCGCCATCATTAATGGCGCTCTCTGACCCATTCCTATATTTTCCCTCCCATTCCTACTATTGGCTCACCTACCATTGGCTCACCTACCATTGGCTCACAACGCGCCATGGCCCATGGCTCCCCCTGGAGCGCGCCATGGTCCATGGCGCTCCGCTGGCTCCCCCCCACTCTGAACTTTCACGTGGCCCAACTCTGTGAACCTGAACCAATGGCAGCACGCTCCCCCTAGAACGCGCCATGGCCCATGGCTCTCCCTAGGAAACTTAGTTTGCGGTTGACCAGCGCGCCATCGGAGATGTCGCTTCGTTACGTTATTCGTAATTTACCTAAACTTATTACTTTTTTCGAAATTTCGGTAAATTTCTTTACTTTATATGAAAATTTCTGATATAAGAATGTTCTGTGCTACATCCTGTTGCACACAACAACAAGAAGTTTTTGTGTGCTTCTTTGAAACTTATGCTTGGCTTTGCCTTACCCTGATAGTCAGACACTTAGTCATATGCTTTCTCCTTTAAAAGAATTGGAGAGATGGGTTGGCTTCTTGAGATGTGAAGAGGTTTGGCATTTGCAATAATAGTACTATTAAGGTACTTAAATCATGTAAGAATTTGAGTGGAGGTAGAAGCTATCATTGTCGTTCCTTGTATTCATGTTTTATCTTTAAAGTTGCACATATCATTCATAGTGTTCTATTTGTCCATGTAGTGGTGTAAATGTATTTTTAGGAAATTTATCTAATAGTTTGTACAAGGGTGAAGGGCTACAACCTGATCAAGGATACAGGTCTGATTCCAGAACAGACCATTGTAGCTGAAAGGGAAGTTCTTAGGAGTACATACTGATAGTGATACTTGAGTACCTCCTTGTAATAATGACTATTATCTAGAAATAGTAATTTGTACAATGTTTATTCCACGCTAGTGACTATAGTTAGATACACTTTTACAAATGGTGTTAGTTTCATTCATAGTTAACTTGGCTTACATATTTTTGCTTTGGTTTGTATATTTTATTTATGAGTAGTAATCTGTTGCCAATATCCGAGGATCGTTTCTGCTTTGAGTTAATCAGCATGAAACTCCACCCTTTGTTCTAAAATACATTCAGACTTTTTGAAGTACTCTACTAATTCTGCTATCTTTAAAGTATTATGCTATTTCTGCAAAAGGTCTGATATTTCTTCTGCTATTTCTTTTTTGCAGGTGGATTATACATTCAGACTATGAATAGAATTTTTTGCAGGTGGATTAAAAACATAATTCGGCATCAGGATTAAAAACATGGACTACATTTAGACTTTTTGAAGTATTCTGCTATTTTTGAAGTATTCTGCTATTTCTCCAAAAAGTCCGTTATTTCTTCTATTTTTTGCAGGTGGATTAAAAACATGGGCTACATTCAGACTTTTTGCAGGTGCCTTATTTTCTTCTTACATCTTCTAAAGATTCTGCAACCATGTTGCCTCTCTACAACATGGTAGATGATTGTGTTTGTAGGGATATCCTGCTTGAGATTCCTCACTGTACGGATAAGGTCCCAATGAGTATCAGCATGATCCAGCATCAAGTCTCTGAATACTTTTTTGAGTCAGACTCAATATAAGTGGGGGCATCAATTTAGTTGTCAAGATAACCTAACACGAAGCTCTATAGATATTATCTCTGCTAACATGTTAGTCCAGATCCAAAATTGGTGTTAAAGGCAAGTCCTCACTGTCAGTTATCTAGGAAAAAAAATCATGAGATGGATAGAATGAAATGGTAAGCCTATTTAACTCTTAGCTGTCTGTACCCATTATTCGAAGACCAACTATGGCCAATCCTCTCAACATCTATGAGTGTAGATTGGGCTATAACTGATTAAAATCCTCCAGAACCTTGTGTGGGACATAATTACCACCCACTTTCTCAAAACAATACCTAATTGTGTTGATTTTTTAATTGTTGAATACTTGAATGGAAGGAAATGTTTGCATTACTTGATTATAGATGTCTAGATTACTTGATTTATTCAATTATGCCAAGTCCTTCTCATATTTTGGTCTTTATATCTAGTTTTGATTTTCAAGATTTATGGAAATGTCTGCATTACTTGATTATAGATGCAAATGAAATCCTAGACTATGGCACTAGAATGAAATATTTGTAGAAACTCCATTAGTATTTAACTTTCTTTTCCAAATTTATGAGAAAGGGTTTGTTAAATACTAATTGGTTTGTTGGAGAATTTAATAGGTCATGTGAGGAGACATTTTATATACGTGGACCACATTGAACCCCTTTCTTGGAATCAGCAGGTACATTACAGGACACTCATTATCTTAAATCGTTTAACTGAATAATTGTCAACACAAGTTTTATCATCTTCATTATTTATTGGGGATGTGTTTCATTTAATTAGGTCTTTCGGAACTGCATGTTGGTGTGACAATGATAAATTGTTCAGTTGCTACTGTGATTATGAATATTTAACACTTGCCAATAATTTGGGAGGGTGGTTACTGACTTGCACAAGCTTATTCCAGAAATCTCTTATGACAGGCAAACTGAACTGCACATGCTCTGGCTTACCACTTGCTGATCAATGAATCAACTGCACATAACAAGGTAGCCACTTTTAGGTACAGATAGTTCCATGCTTATGTTTATACATATACACTTGATCAGCACTGATGTTTAGAGTCGAAATCTGTAAAAAGTCTGAAACCTTCATAATCGTAATGGTAATTGTAATCGTAACATGGTATATATTAATATACATATGGTTACCTACACTATCACAGGGTAGCCACTCTGATGTATAACACATGCTATGTTTATGATGCACTAAAACTTTGGTGTTGAAGATATCACCTGTTATCAGAAGTTAGGTGAACCTCATTCTTTTTACCGAACAATGCCTCCAATGCAGTGCTAACAGTTGACACATATGTTGCATGAATATGGACACGATACATATATGGGATACATATATTTTTAAATTGGTACAAAAGTAGTTACCTATGTTTCACGTAATAATGGGCGGATATGGGTATGGACCCGAAAAGGATACGAACATCATTTTGCCATGTCCGTGCAACATAGGTTGACAGTTAACTTGCAGGATAACTATTATTTTCAGACACTATTCATACAGTCATATTCAAAACGCCACATTCTAATTAATTATCTTGACAAAAACTCGATACCTACTTCAAGAATTTCTTGAGGCGGCATCCTAGAACTGAAGTTGCGCGCCAGTTGAATTATTTGATTCAAAGCACAGACAGTATAGCAACCTATATGTACCCTAAAATTTTAGAATGAACTTCTTGTCCCTCCTTGAGGTGGCTTCCATGCCAATACTATAATTTCTTCTCATAGGCTTACTTGGGGCCTTTCTTGTATCTGGATGTAATAACATCCTAACCCGAGACATAATAAGGTTATTGATAACCTATTATATCTATTCATACATATTGTCTTCCAATTTTAATTACTTACATACATGTTGACACTGGATTTTCTCTAAAACAGATTGTGTTCTATGTGTTCACTCCAGCAATTGTGTTATCAATCTTAGCCAAAACTGTTACATTCCACGAGCTTGTCTCTTGGTATTTAAGTTAACCCCCACCTCTTTCCTGTTCTTCATGGAAATCCTTAGGGTAAGTCACTCCTCTTCAACTAATCATGGTCATGTAAATTTTTTTAGTTGTGCAATTCATGAATCCTCCCCCCCCCCCCCCCCCCCCCGCCCGCCCCACATTAACATTATTTCTTCATGAATGTGCTTGTTATGCCCTCTATTAACATTATTTCTTCATGAATTGCACAACTATATTCATGATTTTTTTTTCTTTAACGATTTTTTTTTCGTATCTATAGTGAATAATAACGGGGGAAGGTTTGCACCTGATAGAGGGGGCGGGTTTCGCGTGATGGAATGAGAGGTCGTGGCAATTATGGAGGTGGGAGGGGTTATGAAGAGGGGATTATAAAGCATGGCAGAGTTTTGTAATCCAGTCTAGTATCTTCATTTTTATGGGCATGGTGGTGGAGTTTCTGAGAACGTGAACATCGGTAGCAACAACAATATCGGTAGCAACAACAAAAATGGTAGCAAAAGCAGTAGCAGTGGCAACAACAACAATAGTGGGAGCGAATATTAGAATAATGTATTTGTATTGCAATCAGTATATTTTTATTTATAAATTGTATTTTTTTAAAATGGAAAAATAATTAACAACGTTTCAAAATTGTTGTAAGATAACATTATAACAACTTTAATAAACATTTTAAAATTTATTTACAATACTTTTAAATCATTGTTGTTATAATTACAATAGAAAAATATATTACGTTTGGTAAACATGATTGAATAAAATATACAACATTAGTTAAATTTGTATAATTTTTTTTTACAATATTTGTACATTGTTGTATAAAATTTATGTGCAATGTTTATTGAATGTTGTAAATATTGTTTTTACCACAATTGTAGAATGTTGTTGAAATTCTATTTACAACACTTGTAGTACGTTTTAAAAAAGTATTTTACAATACTTGCCAAATGTTATAGAACGTTTTTGTTAGATTTTATAAATTTCAACAATGTTTGTAAATTGTTGTGGGAACAACTTCTACAATGTTTTTACAACGTTCAAACAAATATTGTGGAAGATAACCCTCCTTTTACAACCATGGATATAACAATCTTCTATTAAACGTTGTAAAAGATATTTTACAATATTTTTTCAACGTTGTAGAAGGGGTTTTTTCTTGTAGTGTTGTTATCCTTGTTTTTACTGTAACTCCCGTTGTTGTCTACTGCATCTATTGCTGCTATTGCCTGCAAAGGCAATGCTGCATTGATGCGCAGATATTGTGCTTGCATTGTTGCTGCTAGGCAAGGCTACTAGCAACTGCCTTGTGCAGGCAAGGCCTGTTGCTACTGTGCTACTTGGAAAATGCAGCCTGCAGTTGCTCTGGCAAATAGCTACTGCTCTTGGTAAAGTAGGCAGTTACTGCTTGCTTCTTGCTGCCAAGCAGCTAGTGCTACTGTTGTGTGATCATCCCCCATCCCCCCTTGCTACACTGCTACCTGTTCTGCTTCTCCTATTTGTTGCTGCACAGATGCAAAGCAACTAGCTGCCGATGCCTGTCTTCCTATTGCTGCTGCACTGATGCAAAGCAGTAATTGCTGATACTGCTTGCTGCTACAACATAAATTCCCCTCTCCTCTTACATGTCCTACAAACACCTACCTATGTACATACATATATTTCTCAACTCACACACAAGTGTATACACTCACACATTCATCACTTAGCTGATACATAAACAGTTGAGGGATACCTCCAGCGAACAGTGACTGGTACTCTATACTACCCCTACACACACACACACACACACACACACACACTATATATATATATATATATATATATATATATATATATATATATGTGCGTGCGCGCGCACACACACACACATATCACTAAGCAATTTATCGAATACCTATGGTGCACCACGTGAATATCGTACCAATTCTACTACGATACTCTCGTAATACGTCCAAAATATCTATACCAAACATTGTCCGAACTTATTCAAATCACATGAGCATGTTTAAAACAATAATTAGAGCCTAATTAGAACAATATCTAGCTAATACAATGTGTCAAGTTGAATGTGGTATGTGTACCACAAGTGTCGTAGGAGGAAACTCCCAAAATGATTTTGTGTCCCACTGTATCATGATACGGCCTATTCATATCCAATTATAGACACGGATCTAGACACACAACTAAAATAGGTTTAATTATATCTAAATTACCAAATGACAAACACATGGTACACCATTCTCGGATTTTTTCCAAAATGGTACAAAAATTCAATGTAACTTCCGCACAAAGAGTCATTAGAATCAAGTTCTTCCTCCTATAGGTAGTCCTAGTCCATGGGTGGGTTCTAATGGTCAAAATTCACAATTAGAGTCTATAAAGAGGAGAAATTGAGATATCTATTGGAAGATGGATTCCCAATACAAAGTCCGGTGGACACGGTTTGGACACGAGCTTCTAGCCAAAGCTTCCTCTCCTAAAATAAGTTTAATTAGATCCAAATTACCAAATGACAAACACTTCGTACACCATTTTCGGATTTTTTTCAAAATGGTACAAAAACTCAATGTAATTTCTACATAAAGAGTCATTAGAGCTTAGTTTTTCCTCTTATAGGTAGTCCTAGTCCATGGGTGGGTTCCTAATGGTCAAAATGCACAATTATAGTCTACAAAGAGGAGAAATTGACATGTATACCTATCGGGAGATGGATTCCCAATGCAAAGTCCGGTGGACACGGTTTGGACACAAGCTCCTAGCCAAAGCTTCCTCTCCTAGAGCTTCTTGCCTCCCCCAAGCTCTTAGGCTCCTTGATTATTGATTATGGAAGGGATTGAGAAAGATTTGGGAGAAATTTGTGAAGAAATAAATCTATTTGGGGGAGAATACCTATATTTGGAAAAGTGTGCACAATGGAGAAGAGAGAGAGAGAGACCTTCCTTGCTATATTAGGGCCGGCCATCCCCTTACCCTCTATGAATACACAATGACCAAAATGCTCTCCCAAGTTGTCATGATGGCTAATCTAATTAATGAAAGCTTCTAATTCTGATTTGGTAATTAATCTAATCATTATTTATTAAATGGAATGACTTAATGGAGCCTAATTGGGTCTATTTAGAATGTTGGTCCAAGTGCCATAACAAATCTAATTGGATTCACTAATCAAGGGTCCAATAAATAGGCTAGCCTACTAAGCAATATAACCATCGTAATAATTAATTAGATAAATACACGTAATATATATAATGTAAAATGACAAAAATAACCCTATCTAAAATTATGGTAGCGACAAATCTGCCCTCCTTAAAAATAATTTCGTCCTCGAAATTAAAGACGAAACTAGCACACGAACACAATCAGAACAAGAAGAACAATACCTCAAGGTTCAAAGAGATAAGGGTATCGCTCAAGCATGTCATCCTCCCTCTCCCAGGTTGACTCACCCGGAGAGTGATGCCTCCATGTAATGCGAACCAATGGAATAACCTGGTTCTGGAGCACCTTCTTCCGACGATTGAGAATCTCTGTTGACTGCTCTGGATAGCTGAGAGTCGGGCCCACCTCTATCTAGGAGTGGTCCAATATGTGACTAGGATTCGTCATGTACTGTCTCAACTGTGATATGTGGAACATGTTGTGAACTCCCTCTAGTACAGGCGACAAGTCTAGCCGGTAGGTCGCTGCATCGATCCTCTCAAGAATAGTGAAAAGTCCGATGAACCGTGTGACACAGCTACGGGCAATCCCGTTACCTGGACGCTCTTGGGATCTGTAGCCTGTCGTCGAGTAGGACACATTTTCAGCACACCGTCGCGTGTTGCACCCTCTAAGTCACCTAAGGGTACATTTGTCTCCTCGGCAATGTACCCACCTGAATTCAACCCCTAATTTTCGACCTGGGTAACCTGGATGGTCTGTAGGGCTTGTGGCTGTGGAACAATCTCACTGCATCTTGTTAGTAATTAGGCCTGTGATAACCCTAGTTAGTTAAAATAGTAAGCCGTAGTATCTGCTTGGCCGTGATTGATTGGGTGAGGTATAACCAGTTTAGCCATGTCTTGATCCAGTACAAGATTACTTCCTGTCTTGATTTCTTACATTATGATCTTGCCGATAAATGGTGGAAAACCAAGTTCTGTTCAGATGAAGCGTTACAACCCTGGTCCTTGTTTGGTTTACGGGTTGTAACCTGGCGATCAGAATAGTTCCATGGTTATCTCGTCGTATATCATCCTGCCATGTTTTCGTAAATTCTAGTTTTAAATGTTAATTTTCTTATGCTGATTGCTGGCTTTTGTTCTTATTTCGTGGCCCCCTTGTGGCACTTGCTCTTTCTGGGGTTGACCCAACTGGTTTTGTGTGGCCAGATTTCGGAGCAACTTCCGAGGATCTACCAAGCTTCCAGCCCAATGGTGGCGACTAGAAGGAACCCGGGCTACGAGTGGGTTTTCTACTTTGTTTCGCTCACTCTATTGTAAATTTATTCTTTTGAGGCGTTTAGCCGACGAGCACCTGTTAGCTCGATGCACTTTTACTTACTGTCTGCCTACGGGCTGTAAACATGATTAACAAATCCTAGGGTTGATCATGTATGACTTAAACTCTTGCTAGTCCTCGCATTTTGTACGACTAGCTTCATGATCAGCTGATATGTAATATTTGGGACGCCTTTTATTGTATATTTGGTGGTCAAACATCTTGTAATTATATTACTTGCTTGAGATTGAGACAATAGGCTTGACCTTAAGAGACTGTTGGCTTGTAGTAAACCCTCATATCTAGACAGCCGTGACCGTATAGTTGAGATGTATTATATTTCAATATACGTAGCTGGCTATGTCTGCCCCCGCTCTCCAGTATTCTGGTTCTGGGGCGTGATACGGTTTAAGTGGTGGCCCATGCAGGTCTTGTCAATCAAGAAATGTGAGGATTTATCGAATAGATGTCTCAATCAGTATTCGTCCTTGATCTCCGTCGTATTTTCAAATCCCTGAATTTCTTGCCCTGATTACATGCTTGTATCGTTGATCAGTCCTGGTCCTTCCTTATTGTTTCCCTGTGTCGTCTTCCTCAGCGGCACTGTACCTGACCCTGCCGATCAGCAAGGAGGAGCACCTCCCGTGGACCAGCAGCAACCTGGAGATCAAGTCCAGCATTCCGGAGTCGTCTCCAGAGTGATACCTACTGGAGGAGAGTCACCAGTTCGGCCCGTCTAGCCCGCAGAGCCAGATGATGGTACCTTAGTAGGCCTCATCAGAACCTTGATAGCTTCCCAGGATCGTCGAAGCGACGACCTGCACCAGATAGTTTAAGATGCTTTGACCCGAGGCGGACATCCAGGGAACCAGGCGGCCAACAGCTTCAAGCGATTGAACCCTCCTTTCTTCGACGGCACCGAGGATGCGATTGCCGCGGATGCATGGCTTCAGAATACCGAGGTGATTCTGGAAGCAGCTAGGACACCCGAGAATGAGAAGGTGGCGGTGGTACGCCTGCAGTTGTTGGACTTGGCTCGCAGTTGGTGGGCAGCGCAAGCCATGGGATTAGTGGCACCCATTGCTTGGGCAGTGTTTAGAGAGAGGTTCCAGACGAAGTATTTCGATGCTGTGGCTCGGTACGACCTGCAGACCAGATTTACCAACTTGAAGCAAGGAGGCAGAACAGTCGACAGTTATGCATCGGAGTTTTCTAGACTCAGTAGGTTTGCCCCCACCTTGGTGGCGACCGAGTTTGATAGGGCCCAGCGATTCCAGCAGGGACTGCATTTGGAGATCCTGTTGGCGGTTGAGCAGTTCGAGCACCAGACGTTCGATGCAGTCTTGAGAGCCGCTAGGAGGCATGAATACACCTCCCAGAGGATCGTGGATAGGACCGGAAGTAGGAAGCGGTCCCACAGTCAGATGCACCAATCATCAGCTCCAGCCCCGGCAGCTAGGGGATTGACCATTGGAACTCCGAGGCGGGCGGCCTCAGTAACGTCGGTTCAGCATTCGACCCCGACGTACCCGCAGCAGCAGAAGCAGACTTCCGCATTGGGATGTTCTCATTACGGGAAGCCAGGGCATGTGGTGGCGGATTGTCGCAGGGCGCAAGGTTTGTGCCTGGCTTGTGGAGCAGCAGATCATAGGATAGGGGCTTGCCCGAATAAGGGTGGTTCATCAGCATCCAACCCTTCTAGCTCTTCGGTGAGAGGACCGGCCCCAGCACCAGTTCAGCAGCAGCAGTATCAGTCTTCGAGGCCCTTGCCGCCTCAGTCTCAGGTATTCCAGCAACAGCACCCCCAGCAGTATGTACAAGCCCAAGCTCAGACCCAGAATAGGCAGAGAGGTTTCCAGCAGAGGGGACCAGCAGCCAGAGGACAAGGTCAGGCCATGATCATGGCTATGGAAGAAGAAGTTGCACCAGGTGAGGTAGTGGCAGGTTCTATTCTCGTCAACTCCTCTCCAGCGTCTGTATTATTTGATTCTGGTGCATCGCATTCATTTATGTCTGCACGATTCGCGACACGGATAGGATTGGAGCCCGAGTCATTATCAGTGAGGCTCAATATACTTACTGGTAATGGTCTTGTGGGAGTAGATCGAGTGTTTTTCTCGTGTCGGATCGTAGTTAGCGGTAGGGAGTTCCCCGCTAGATTCATAGAGTTTCTTATGGCAGACTATGATGTAGTCCTAGGCATGGATTGGTTGAGGAACCAGTATGCTAGGATAGACTGCCATGTTGGCAGAGTTGTTTTCAGCATTCCAGGCGAGCCAGAGTTTTCGTTTTCCAGAGGCGCAGTGGAGCCGTCTTCCCCAGCATTGCGGATGACAGTAGCAGCAGTGCAGTTACCCCGGATAGTTGAAGAGTTTCCAGATGTCTTTCCGGAGGAGCTTCCAGGGATGCCGCCGGAGCGGGAGATTGAGTTCACTATAGACTTGCTTTCCGGGACAGCACCAGTATCAGAACGAGTCTACAGGATGGCGCCTTCAGAGTTGGAGATTTTGTACAAGATGATTGAAGAACTCAGGACCAAGGGATTCATCCGTGCAAGTGGATCGTCTTGGGGAGCCCCGATGCTTCTTGTGAAAAAGAAGGATGGTACGTCCAGGCTATGTGTTGATTATCGTACCTTGAATTCGGTGACAATCAAGAACAGATACCCTCTTCCGAGGATAGATGACTTGTTTGATCAGCTCAGAGGGGCTTCAGTGTTCTCGAAGATTGACTTGCGGTCAGGATACCACCAGATCAGAGTCAGAGAGCAGGACATCCCGAAGACAGCGTTTAGATCGAGATATGGGCATTGGGAGTTCCTTGTTATGCCCTTTGGAGCAACCAATGCGCCAGTTGTATTCATGGACCTCATGAATCGCATTTTCATGCCTTACTTGGATCAGTTCGTGATCGTGTTCCTAGATGATATCCTGGTCTACAGCAAGAGCGAAGCAGAGCATGAGCAGCATCTCAGAGTCGTCCTTCAGACGCTTAGGGAGCATCAGTTGTACGTCAAGTTCAGTAAATGCGAGTTCTGGCTCGATCGCATTTCATACTTGGGTCACATCATTACCCGAGGAGGAGTGGAAGTGGATCCCCAGAAGATTGTGGCTATCGAGTCATGGCCGGTACCCAGCTCAGTGGCAGAGGTTCGCAGCTTTCTTGGATTGGCCGGCTACTACCGGCGGTTCGTTTCAGATTTTGCAAGGATTTCAGCGCCGATGACCCAGTTGACCCGCAAGGATGTGCCGTTTGTTTGGACAACAGAGTGTCAGGAATCATTTGAGAAGTTGAAGCGAGGTTTGATAACGGCTCCCATTCTCACCCTTCCAGATGGGACCGGAGGATTCACAGTTTATTGTGACGCTTCAGGCAGAGGATTGGGGTGTGTCTTGATGCAGCATGGGAAGGTAATATCTTATGCGTCACGTCAACTACGTGATCATGAGAAGAATTATCCGACCCACGACTTGGAATTGGCGGCGGTAGTATTTGCTTTGAAGTTGTGGAGACACTACTTGTACGGAGATAGAGTGGAGATCTTTACTGATCATAAGAGCCTGAAGTATGTTTTCACCCAGAAGGACCTTAATATGCGGCAGAGAAGATGGCTCGAGCTACTAGTGGACTATGATGTGGATTTGCAGTATCATCCCGGGAAGGCCAACATTGTAGCAGATGCATTGAGCAGGAGAGCCGGAGTTTATTTCCTGACGGCGCAACCAGAATTATTGGCAGATCTTCAGAAGATGGGAATTGAAGTGGTTCTTCCAACCAGCATGGCATTGATGGCCAGCCTACAGGTTCAGTCCAGCATAGTTGAGAGAATCCGGGTGGCGCAGTCAACAGATTCCAAGATCCAGCGACTCAGAGCAGAGTGTGAAGCAGAAAGAAGGCCAGAGTTATGTATCCATGAAGATGGTACACTTCGGCACGGTACTCGTCTTTGTGTACCCAGTGGAGATATCAGAGAGGAAGTCATGGCAGAAGCCCACAGTTCACAATATTCTATTCATCCGGGTGGTACGAAGATGTACCGTGATATTCGTCAGCATTTTTGGTGGAATGGCATGAAGAGGGAGATAGCCCGATTTGTCTCTCGGTGTTTGGTTTGACAACAGGTTAAAGCTGAACATCAGAGGCCCGCTGGACTTCTTCAACCCTTACCGATCCCAGAATGGAAATGGGAGCATATAACCATGGATTTCGTGACCGGATTGCCCAGATCTCCGGCCGGCAGAGATGCTATTTGGGTAATTGTGGACATGCTTACCAAGGTGGCACACTTTCTCCCATTCCGAGTTGGACAGTCGACGGCGCAGTTAGCAGAGATATATCTCAGGCAGATTGTCAGGCTTCACGGTGTGCCAGTCAGCATCACCTCGGACAGGGATTCAAGATTCACCTCACACTTTTGGCGCAGCTTACAGAAGAGTTTGGGGACTCGCCTTCAATTCAACTCAGCTTATCAGCCGCAGACGGATGGACAATCAGAGCGCACAATCCAGACCCTTGAATATATGTTGAGATCCTGTACCCTTGACTTCGGTGGTTCATGGGAGAATCATCTGCACCTAGTGGAATTCTCATACAACAACAGTTATCAGGCCAGTATCCAGATGGCACCCTTCGAGGCTCTTTATGGCAGGAAGTGCAGATCCCCGCTAGCATGGGACGATGTCGGAGAGAGGCAGATGCTCGGACCCGAATTGATTTCCCAGACGGTTGAGGTGGTCAGGAAGGTCAGAGATCACCTCCGAGTTGCCCAGGACCGCCAGCGCCATTGGGCCGATGCTCATCGGCGTCCCTTAGAATTTGCTGTCGGCGACCATGTATTCCTTAGGATCTCGCCTAACCGCGGCGTCATTCGCTTCGGCGTGCGGGGAAAGCTTAGTCCTAGGTATATAGGGCCGTTCGATATTCTAGAGCGAGTAGGAGATGTATCCTATCGTCTCGCTCTTCCGTCGTCGCTAAGTGAGGTGCATGATGTATTCCATGTGTCCCAATTACGACGGTATATTCCGGACCCGAGCCACATCCTAGACCATTCGGAATTGGTTGTTGGTACCAACCTTTCGTATGAGGAGAGGCCCGTGTCTATATTGGACCGGAGGGAGAAGATACTCAAGAACAAGACTATTAAATTAGTCCGTGTTGCTTGGGGTCATCACTCTCTAGGTGAGTCAACGTGGGAGCGTGAGGACGACATCCGATCGCGATATCCCTACCTGTTTGACTCGTGAGGTATAATGTCTTTCTTATGCCTTACGTTTTCCCTTCCTTGCTTGCATTGTATGATTGTATGATTGAACTGCTTAGTGTAACTTGCCTGTGCTTAGTGTAGCTTGTCGTGACAATCTCTAGCTCCTTGATTAAATTCCGAGGACGAAATTCTTTTAAGGTGGGTAGAGTTGTCACCCTCATTTCCCGTATTTCTCGTATTTCGTATTTATACTCGTATCTGGATTTTGGCATATATTTTTATTTTTCTCAACTTGTGGAATTTCGGTATTTCTCGTATTTGGGTTTTGGCATGGCTCGGTTTTATTGGGTTGGTTTGGATTGGTTCGATTTTATATGAGTTGGATCACCTTAACCTATGCTACCCCTCAACCCACCACAACTCACCCTCTTTATAACCCCCACCTACCACTCTCTCTCCTCATAACTTCCACCATTAATTTCCTTCTTCTTTTTCTTCTCCTTCCTCCACAACTCTCCTAACCCTAGGCAAGTGCACCTTGCCACTTCATGAGAGCCCTATTTTCTTAGTTCATTGGCTAGATTAGGACATGGTGATCAACATTAGAACTTGGTGTTTTGTGATTTGAAGTCTCCTTTGCTCTAGATCTAAGTTATTTCTATTTTCGGATTTTGCATGGTTTGATCTCTTTAAGTTGGATTTTCATGGGTTTTGGTGTTTCCAAGTGGAAGAGCATTCAATTCTACCCAAGTTGGAACTTTGGAAATCTGGATTTGGAGTTCGGATGGCCAAGTTATGGTGCTGTGTAGCTTGGGTTCAGCCATGGTGTTCTTGCTGTTTGGAGAAGACAGTGAGCAGTGTGCAGAGCTGTTTAGCTTACGCACACTGAGCTGCGCGCGCTCTTTAGCGCTGCGTACGCAGACTTGGGTACGCTCCCTGTTGGAAGCGTGCTCCCTTCAGCGTGCGTGACTTTTCACGCACACTGCTCCCTTCAGCGTGCGTGACTTTTCACGCACACTGCTCCCTTCAGCGTGCGTGACTTTTCACGCACACTGCTCCCTTGAGCGTGCGTGACTTTTCACGCACACTGCTCTCTGTAGCGTGCGTGACTTTTCACCACGCTGCTCTCTCAGCGTGCGTGACTTTTCACCACGCTGCTCTCTCAGCGTGCGTGACTTTTCACCTACGCTGCTCTCTGTAGCGTGCGTGACTTTTCACCACGTTGCTCTCTCAGCGTGCGTGACTTTTCACCACGCTGCTCTCTCAGCGTGCGTGACTTTTCACCACGCTGCTCTCTCAGCGTGCGTGACTTTTCACCTACGCTGCTCTCTGTAGCGTGCGTGACTTTTCACCACGCTGCTCTCTCAGCGTGCGTGACTTTTCACCTACGCTGCTCCCTCAGCGTGCGTGACTTTTCACGTATGCAGCTCCCTCTGCGTGCGTGACTTTTCGCGTACGCTGCTCCCCTGATCCCTTGCTTAACCCATTGGCTCTTGGAGTTTTGGTCTTATTTCTTTAAGCTTGGCTTTCTATAGCCCTGTATATTGATATTTTATTAGATATTTTACGCCCATTTTATATCCTTACGCCTTTTGTCATAAACTTGATTTTACTTAATATGTTTGAAATGACTATTTTACATGGCATGGTATGACAAGAAACTTGCATAACACGACAGTGACCCGTAGTGGTGCACTCCTGACATGACCAACCTGACATGATAGTGGCCCGTCGTGGCGCACTCCTGACAAGTACCCTGACATGATTTATCTTGATAACTTAACTTGGCTTGCCTTGACACCGTGGGTAGTTCTTTCTTGCTTGCTTGTTAAATCCACTTGTCCTGTCTTGCATCATGTCTAGGATGGGACTCCTGAGTACCACGATCAGGAGTACCTACTAAAATGGATTAAGGTTAATAACTAGAATAACACAGTAGTCATGAAGAGATGACACAGCTACGGGCAATCCCGTTACCTGGGCGCTCTTGGGATCTGTAGCCTGCCGTCGAGTAGGGCACATTTCCAGCACACCGTCGCGTGTTGCACCCTCTAAGTCACCTAAGGGTACATTTGTCTCCTGGGCAATGTATTCACCTGAATTCAACCCCTAATTTTTGACCTGGGTAACCTGGATGGTCTGCAGGGCTTGTGGCTGTGGAACAATCTCACTGCATCTTGTTAGTAATTAGGCCTGTGATAACGCTAGTTAGTTAAAATAGTAAGCCGTAGTATCTGCTTGGCCGTGATTGATTGGGTGAGGTATAACCAGTTTAGCCATGTCTTGATCCAGTACAAGATTGCTTCCTGTCTTGATTTCTTACATTATGATCTTGCCGATAAATGGTGGGAAACCAAGTTCTGTTCAGATGAAGCGTTACAACCCGGTCCTTGTTTGGTTTACGGGTTGTAACCTGGCGATCAGAATAGTTTCATGGTTATCTCGTCGTATATCATCCTGCCATATTTTCGTAAATTCTAGTTTTAAATGTTAATTTTCTTGTGCTGATTGCTGGCTTTTGTTCTTATTTCGTGGCCCCCTTGTGGCACTTGCTCTTTCTGGGGTTGACCGAGCTGGTTTTGTGTGGCCAGATTTCGGAGCAGCTCCCGAGGATCTACCAAGCTTCCAGCCCAATGGTGGCGACTAGAAGGAACCCGGGCTACGAGTGGGTTTTCTATTTTGTTTCGCTCACTCTATTGTAAATTTATTCTTTTGAGGCGTTTAGCCGACGAGCACCTGTTAGCTCGATGCACTTTTACTTACTGTCTGCCTACGGGCTGTAAACATGATTAACAAATCCTAGGGTTGATCATGTATGACTTAAACTCTTGCTAGTCCTCGCATTTTGTACGACTAGCTTCATGATCAGCTGATATGTAATATTTGGGACGCCTTTTATTGTATATTTGGTGGTCAAACATCTTGTAATTATATTACTTGCTTGAGATTGAGACAATAGGCTTGACCTTAAGAGACTGTTGGCTTGTAGTAAACCCTCATATCTAGACAGCCGTGACCGTATAGTTGAGATGTATTCTATTTCAATATACGTAGCTGGCTATGTCTGCCCCCGCTCTCCAGTATTCTGGTTCTGGGGCGTGATACCGTGAACTAAGCATCCTACCTCCACTAAAACGAATCATGTCTCGTGTCGGAGAAATCCTCAGGAACACCAGATCGCCAACCTATCACAAAACAAGATCTTAACACTAAAGAACTAAAAAAATATATACCTCAAACTCCAAAGGTCTCCGGTGGCTATCGGCCAAATGTCGATGTCTGTCCTGCGCCACCCGAAATCTATCTCTAATCAGCTTGACCTTCTCTACTGCATCCACAACCATCTCCGGGCCAAGCAAATCTCTCTCTCCAACATCGTCCCAATACAAGGGAGTGCGACACCTCCGACCATATAGAGCCTCAAATAGTGATATCTCTATACGGGCCTGGTAGCTGTTGTTGTAAGCAAACCCTACCAGATGGAGATGATCCTCCCAAGAACCTCCAAAATCTAGCACACATGTACGAAGCATATTCTTGAGAGTCTGAATAGTACTCTCTGACTGCCCATCCGTTTGAGGGTGATATACAGTACTAAACTTGAGTTAAGTACCTAAGCTAGCATGTAAACACATCCAGAAGTGAGAAGTAAAACGACTATCCCGATCCGAGACTATGCTCGCATGAATCTCGTGCAACCTGACGATCTGCCTCACATACATCTCTGCCAACTTCTCCGTAAACAAATCCACCTTAAAAAGCAAAAAATGGGCCGATTTGGTCAACCTGTCAATGATGACCCACATCGCATCTTTTCCTCCTGGAGATCGTGTAAGTTCGGACATAAAATCCATAGTAATGTGTTCCCACTTCCACTCTAGAATGGGTAATGGCTGTAGCAATCTACCTGGCCTCTGCCTTTCTGCTTTCACCTGCTGGCACACTAAGTATCTGGATACAACCTGTGCCACCTCCTCCTTCATGCCATACCACCATACATGTTCTCTCAGATCCCTATACATCTTGTTGGCACCAGAATGCATAGAGTATTGAGAATGATGTGCTTCCTGAAGAACCTTCTCCCGCAGCTCTCCACTAGGCAAACACAATCTAGCACCGTTCCTCAACGAACCATCCTATGCAATAGTAAAATAATCAAGCAACCCTGCCTGAACCTGAACTCTGATGCTCCTCACATCAAACTGTTCCAACTTAATCTTGTCCATCAACTCTGACTGAATCTGCAAGCCTCACATCTGCATTTCTATCCCAGGAACAACTACCTCGATACGCAAGCTATCCATATCTGCCAATAAGTGACGGTCTACTGTCAAGTACATAGCTGCCGGATACCTACTCAAGGCTTCGACGACTACGTTGGGCTTTCCTGGATGATACTGCAAGGAAATATCGACGTCCTTCATCATCTCCAACCACCGTCTCTGCCTCATGTTTAGCTCTTTGAGTGAATACGTACTTTAAGCTCTTATGCTCCGTAAAGATCTCCACACGCTCTCCGTACAGATAGTGTTTCCACAACTTCATAGCAAAAATGACTGCTGCTAACTCTAGATCATAGGTAGGGTAATTCTTCTCATGCGGACGAAATTTTCTGGATGCATAGGCAATCACCTTCCCATGCTGATGAAGAACACAACCCAAGCCTTTTCCAGAAGCATCACCATACATAGTGAATCCACCTGTCCCTGATGGGAACGTCAAAATAGGACCTGTAGTCAACCTCTTATTCAATTCATCAAAGGCAGTCTGGCACTCCTCGGACCATATGAACTCCACATCCTTTCTGGTAAGTTTGGTCATCGGCTCCACAATCCTGGAAAAGTCTTGTACAAACTTTCGGTAGTAGCCCGACAGACCTAAGAAACTTCGAATTTCTGCACTTGTGCTTGGTATGGACTAAGACTCAACTGCTGCAATCTTCTTCGGGTCCACTGAGATCCCCTCTCAAGTTACAACATGTCCGAATAAATCCACCCGGTCCAGGAAGAACTCACACTGGGATAACTTCCCGTACAACTTCTTCTTGAGGATCTCTAACACAATCCTGAGGTATTGATGGAATACCTTGTTCATCAAGTTCATGAACACCATCGGGACATTAGTCAAGCCAAACGACATCACAGTGAACTCATACTGACCATACCGAGTATGAAAAGTAGTCTTCGGAGTCTTCCTTCTTCACTTTCTCCTGGTGGTAGCCTGACCTTATATCTATCTTGGAAAATAACGTCGTGCGGCTCAACTGATCAAATAAATCAACAATTCTCGACAACGGGTATTTGTTCTTGATAGTGAGGTTGTTCAATGCCCTATAGTCGATGCACATGCGTACCGATCCATCCTCTTCGTTACAAACAATATATGACACCCCAAGGTGAAGAACTGGATTTGATAAATCCCTTGTCATGTAACTCATCTAGCTGCTTCTTCAACTCAGCCATCTCGCTGTTGTTGATCCTATAGACGTACTGCAAAATAGGCCCCGCTCCTGGCACCAAGTCTATAGAGAACTCAACATCCCTGTCCGACGGCAATCCCGACAACTCCTCAGGGAAAACATCCAAAAACTCTACTATCAATGGATGTGGCAACTCCTTATCTTCCACCATAGCTCCACAGATAAATCCATCCCTCTGCTCAGCTGCCCTTCTGATAAACTCAAACTTTGGCTCTCTTGGCGGACTGAACAAAATTCTACCTCCTCTACAATCTATGCTAGCATGGTGTCTACTCAACTAATCCTTTCCGAGTACAATGTCGTAGCTCGAAAGTGGCATTACGAGAAAACATGCACTCAATTCTCGGCCTCCCAGAGAAGCTCTCTGCTCCTTACAAACATCACTAACCAGGATAATGTCTCCTCCGGTCATGATCTTGCAAGTCCTGCCCAAAGGTTCAGCAACAATATGATGTCTAAGAGCAAAAGATACATATACAAAGCTATGTGTAGCACAAGAGTCGAATAATGCTAAAGCAGTAAAGGAATCAAGAATAACAGAACCTGCGATACATTCCCGACGGGCTTGGTCTCCTCGACCGTCATACAAATGCTCTGCCCTGAGGTGCACCCCTCTATTACTGGTGCTGAGCAAAATGTTGTTGCTGGGTCTGGAGTGGTGGTCCCCTCGGCTATACTGCAGGTACATCAGGTGCTCTAGCCAGTCCCCTTTGAGCAGGTGCACCACCCTGAGCTGGACGAATTAGAGCCAAAATATAGTCTCGCATTTGGTGCGCAGATGGCCTACAAAAAAGGCATACATCCAACCTCTTCCTGCAGACATTCCAGCCATGCCCTGGCTTCTTGTAGTAAGGATAAATGATAGCCTGCTGGATCCACCTCTGAGGCTGTCTCTGCACCTGTCGAACATTAGTACGAACTGGTACCTGGTGCTGCTGGTACTGATGTTGAAACGGCCTCTGCTGAATATCGTGGCGCTTGGTCGGTCCCGTACTGCTACTAGCACCACACATAGCATCGCTGCCTCTCTTGGGCATGAGGTTCAAGTCCTCCTCCACAATCTGAGTATCCATCAGAATGTACTCGAAAGTAGCCTTGCGATGCCCAGATGTGTGTGACCTGACCTCTCTGTTCAGGCTATTCATAAACTTTTGAGCCCTATCTCCGGGGTCCCGAACCATGCTCTTTGCGAAACGGATCAAACGACAGAACTTCGCAGCATACTTGTTGACTGACATGCCCCTTGGACCAAGTCATGGAACTAACTCTCCAAGGCCCCTAGAGCTAGTCAGGGAAGAACCTCTCTTTGAAAAGCTTCTTGAAAGCCTCCCAACTAAGTCATGTCGCGGTAAGCCTGGGCTCCGTGCGATACCAAGTGAGTGCAATGTCAAACAGCTGACTGTCGGCTGCCTCGACCTCCAAACTCTCAAGAATCTGAGCCAAGCAAAAAATCTTATCAATGTCCTCCAGCCAGTCATCTGCGTAGAGTATCCCCTCAAAACCTTTGAACTCCTGAGGCGACATCCTCTTGACGTCTACTACGATACCTGACCTCGGTTGCTGCTAAACTGGAGCACCCTGAGGCTGAACAAGTGCCACCTTCTCAACTTCAACTAATGCCAACTGGTGGGCACTCTCAATACTATGGTGCATCACCTCAGCCTGTCGCTGCTGCGCCTCGGCCTGGGCTCTCTTAGTCTCCATCATCTGCTGGAACAACCTAAACATCTGTGCTGCCTCGGTCGGTGCTGGAGTTAGCTAAGGAATAGACTCTAGCTCCACAGGGACAACCCTCTGAACAGGTGAAGGAGCGCCCCCAAAAGCAGCTGAAACCCCAACACGAACGGAAGAAATGGTAGGGGCAACTCTCACAGCCAGAACATAGGGTCGAGAGGTAGTAGACCTCTCAGAAGCTGTTACGGGTCCAGAGTGCTGAGATCTAGTCTTTGGTGGCATCCTGAAGACAGATCAAATAAGGAAAGTCAATATGGCACAAAATAAGATATTATCAAGGAAGGACATTTAAATTCGAATAAGAATATGCAAAATTTTTTTTTTTGGAGTGTAATCAAATAGATTGGACGTTTCCTAGTTGTGTTTGAGTATCTCTCAACTATAGCCTATAACCTATATCCTAATAGCAGGCTCGTAATAGCACTCTAAGTCTGAGCACCACTACGATATCGCACTATTGGCGGCCTCGACGAGACCTACATGGGCCACCATAAAAATGTGTCATGACCCACACCTAGAACGAGGGCACAAGTACGTGGGTATGTCCAGCCTACGCTGCAGCATCGACGGTAGAACGCTGTCTAGGTCAATAATACTAGCTAACATATCTAACAAATATATATATCAACCTGTTAATGATATCTCATCTCCAAAAGGAGGACAATTATAATAATAATATTCATACTCAATGACAATACTATAAGGAAGATAAATGTCACGATAATTATATAAGATATGGAATGATAATCCAAGAGAAGTCTAGAACATAAATATAAACCAGATCCAAGTACATAGTCTAAGAGTCTGTCTCAACATAAACATAAATCTCAAATAATAATATCTAAAGTCTCATAAACTAGAGACAAATCCAGTAATAATAGCTAACTAGCTAAGTCACTACTGGTGGTGCCTTCTCAACGGGCACGGGCTCCAATGGAAGCTCCTGGATATACTCCTCATCCATTCCGGGTCCATAAAAGGTGGGACAAAAGTTCTCAAGATCCTTTGAAAAATATTATCCAGTCAGCATTGAAGCGAAGAAAAAAAATCTCTGAAAGTAGTTCCAAATACATGGTAGAGAATATATGACAAGTAATGGAAATGAATACATAATGAATAAGTAATCAATAAACAGGTAATATATCTGGGATAAACATGTATACATAGGAAACAGTTGGTAAGAATAATAGGCTTAATTGCAACTTGATACCCTCAACTATTCCTGTTTTTTAGCTTGACACCCTAAACTTTTTTACTCGACAACTTGATACCATCAATTATTTAATATTTTCAATTTGATACCCAAACTTTCAAAAAGGACAAAATTACTCTTTTCCTTCACTTTCCAACCGAATCCAACCCCTCTCCCTCTCCCCCTTGCCGGCTCACCACTCCCCGCCCCCACCACAACCCCACCCCCACCCCCTCTAGCCACCCTCGACCACACCCCCACTGTCCCGCCGTTGTCCCCGCTCCCCCCTACACACCCTGGCTGCACCACTGCCCCCCTCTCTCCGGGCATGCACAATAGCTGTAGGGGGATGGGGGATGGGTGGCCGAAGGGGGGTGAGGGGTGTAGTGCCCCGTCCCTACATCGTGGCCCGTACTCTGTCCACGGGGTACGCGAGAAAGGAACACTGTCGCTATCGATTCGGTCGGGATCGGCCGAGTCGATCGAACGGGAACGGTTGAATTAAGATCCATTCCTCGTTATGGAATGTCTTCTTCGGAACCAAGTCCCATATTCAGCGGGCTGTGCCTCGAGGATTGACTCTGCGGCTGAGTCGGAAGAGACCTCCCGTTGCTCTGCTTTTCATGCCGCTTGCGTTGGTTTTGGCTTTGTTTTCTGAATGCGCTTTCGTGAATGTTTTCGATGGTTTTCATGGCTTGCATTTCGAACTCGCATTTTTCTATCGAACTCCTTGAATAATGCAGTGTTCAATCGGTTGCTTGTGCGATTTCAGGTAATCGCGTAGGCGACGTCTAGCGCGACCAACAAGTTCTCTCGCCGAAGTAAACTCAAGGTGAGTGGCTGACCCTTCTCTTCTCGACCCTCTTCTTAGGCAAAATCGATAGTGTTGTTACGAATGAAAGGATAAATGCAAGGGCACGAACACGGAAAAAAGGATTGAGTTTTCAAAGAGAATGTAGGCTGTCTTAATAACTAAAAAGGGAAATATATCTTCACACGGTTATGGACAACTTGTCGACAAGGCGATAGTTTCCTCGAGCGGCAACCCGAGGCCACGGGACCGTTTCGGCCTAGGAGGAAACAGGGTATAGTCGTGCATAAGGTTTCAGCACAGGTTAAGCGGGGACTTGCAACGGAGCTAGCTACTTGCGTTGAAAGGATCTCGATTAACAAAACTATACGTCCATGATGGCTTGTGATGCCAGTGACCAATCACACGTACATTTTGTACTTAATATGAAAAATATTAACAATTGACAGGGAAGAACATGGTAAGTTTCATAAGGCGCGGCGCGGTCCGTCGGAGGTAAGTTCCGAAGTAAATTTTATTATGTTTGTCATTGCACGTGTGAAATTCATTAGGATGGTTAGAAACATTCATGAACTATGTCATATAAACTCTTCAACCAAATGAGAGCTTAGAACTTAACTTGCCACGTACCAGTACAAAGTGTAATGTACTGATCCTCGCTCTCCACGCAGGTACTCCGAACCACGAAGGGCGTGCCACCTAAAATCTCAAGGCGGCGTGGACACTTTTGAAGCCTCGTCCGTGTAAAGGCTTGTTTCTGAATTCCTTTTGAAGACTCCGCATTCAGTACAAAAGAAGATCAATGGCGGCTCGGCTTCCCTCGATCGCAAGTGGAAATGTGTAATGGTTTTTGCTTATAAAAAGGGATGTAATGTATGGAACGACTATCTCATCGGCGTTTATTTTGTAAATCGAGTCATATTGTAGCCCGCGCGACAATGAATGTAATGAAGTCAATGTAAATGAAGTTTCATCAATGAAGTTTTATCAATGAAAAAGTCTACTTCTATTTCAAATGTGTCATTCAATTTCTCTGCGTACTCTAACTTGATGTTGTGTTTCGGATAACCTTATGACTATGCCTTGTGCGATCGCAACTTAGGTTCGCACGACATCACGTCCGGGGGACGACTATCGATTCTACGGAATCGGGACGTGACATAATGGTATCAGAGCACGGCTTTACATCCTTTGACCTCGCAACGATGAGATAAGTTGTTCCATACAATGAGTCCGTAATATTTTGTGACTGATGCGTTTGCCTTCGTATCGCAGAAGTGACGGAACCCACGGCCGAGCGAGAGCAGAGCGCTTCTAGCGGCTCTAGTAGTTCTCGTCGCTCGCGGGACGGACCTTCTAACGATACCATCGAAAGGATGTTGCACATGATGGAGGCGCAGCGGAACCAGTCCGAGAACCGACATCAACAGACGGAGGAACGACATGCCCAGTTCGAAGCTCGCTTCGAAGCTCGTTTCGACGCACATGCCAAACTTCAACAAAAGCAGTTGGATACCCTGCAGCAGATCGTCCAGACAATGGCGGCCAATGGAAATTCTGCGACTGCGCCTACCGTCACCGCACTTGCTACCACCTGGCCGACGATCCAACTCATTGAAGTCGACACGGCGGAGCCCGAGCGTCAACCAGCGACACTGAAAAAGTACAACTTTGAAGTGTCAGAATTCAAGAAGGCGTGCCGCACTTCCTTCAGCGGCACCGAGGGTCCTTCCATAGCGATCGACTGGTTGGAAGAGCTGGAAGATCACTTCGAGCTTCTCGGCATTGAAGAGTCGAAGCAAGTCGCCTGCGCACAACTTCAACTACGGTTGAACGCGCACGACTGGTGGGCCGTGCGCAAGCGAGCGATCCGACCGGACAACACCACCGCGCCGATCTCTTGGGCCACGTTCCGCAAAGCTTTCGAAGTCCAGTACCTTCCGTCAGCCATTCTTCAAGCGAAGGAGAATGAATTCATGCAGTTGAAGCAAGGGAGCAGGACAGTGGAACAGTACGCCGCAGAATTCAACAAGTTGTCTAAGTTTGCTGGCCAGTTTTTGCCTACTGAAGAGTGCCGTGTGCGACGGTTCGAAGTGGGTCTGCGACACTCTATCAGTGCGCATGTCGGGGGTCCCAGAGTATAAGACCATGGGCGAGGCTCTGAACCACGCTCTCCGCCTTGAGAGCCTGCATCCTTCCGGTGCTGCCGACGTTGTACGCCACTCCAATCACAAACGTCCTAGCTATACGGGAGGCAACAATCTCGCATCAAAGCGTCCGAACAACGGCGGTTACCGAGGACATAACCCATCATCGCGATGTGCCAAGTGCGGTTCCTTTTGGCATGAGGCAAGCATGTGCTTTGTCTACGAAGGGGGATGCTTCATTTGCGGACAGAAGGGTCACTACAAGAAAGATTGCACGGTCCGTAGACCAAATCATCCCAACGCACCACCACAACAACATCGCCAGGAGAATCGAGGACAGGCGCCCCGACCTCCTCAGCACACTCAATCCAACAACCAAGACCGACGCCCTAATGCTCAGGGGCGTGTCTTTGCTCTGACTCGAGACGAAGCGCTGGCATCAGATACAGTAGTGTCAGGTATACTAAAATTCAATAAAGTGCCTGCTCGTGTGTTATTTGATTCAGGCGCTTCACATAGTTTTATATCGGCGGACTTTGCCGCCGAGCACAAATTCCCTGTAATATCATTAGATCTCGACCTTAGCGTAAGCACGCCTTCGGGCGCACCAATTCTCACAAACTTAGCTTGCGTCGGCGAAATTATCTGTATCGGCGGTCAAAAGATCGGTATGGACGTGATAGTTCTAGACATGAAGGACTTTGACATTATTCTGGGAATGGATTGGCTCAGGTCGTGCAACGCAACCATAGACTGCGCTGAAAAGAAGGTCACATTCCGCATGCCTGGTGTGCCTGAATTCTGCTACTCGTGTGGTGAGGCGTCGCCGACCTGCATGGTGATCTCTGCAATATCTGCTCGACGGATGCTGTATTCCGAGTGCGAAGGCTATCCAGCTTCTGTTCGAGACATGCGACAGGATGGTGCAAACGTGGGAGAGACCGACGTTGTGGCAGAATTCCCAGACGTGTTCCAGGACGAGCTATCCGGCATGCCGCCCGATCGAGAAATAGAGTTCACCATCGACACATTCCCCGACACCCGGCCGATCTCGAAAGCCCCGTACAGAATGGCCCCTGCAGAATTGAAGGAATTGAAGGCACAACTTCAGGAATTACTTGATAGAGGGTTTATCCATCCGAGTGTCTCACCGTGGGGTGCGCCCGTGCTATTCGTGAAGAAGAAGGATGGATCGATGCGGCTCTGCATCGACTATCGAGAATTGAACAAAGCCACCGTCCGAAACAAATACCCCCTGTCCCGCATTGACGACTTGTTCGACCAGCTCCAAGGTGCAACGGTATTTTCGAAGATTGATCTACGATCGGGTTATCACCAACTCAAAGTCAAGCCAGATGACGTGCCGAAGTCTGCCTTTCGTACTCGTTATGGCCACTACGAGTTCTTGGTAATGCCGTTCGGTCTGACAAATGCCCCTGTCGTCTTCATGGATCTAATGAATCGGGTGTTCCGTCCGTTCGTTGACAAGTTCGTAGTAGTCTTCATCGACGACATCCTCGTCTACTCGAAGGATCGAGCGCAACATGCAGAGCATCTGCGGACGGTACTCCAAACCCTTCGAGAGAATCTGTTGTACGCGAAGATGAGCAAGTACGAGTTCTGGCTGAACAGCGTCTCATTCCTTGGGCACATCATCTCCACCGCGGGCATCGCAGTCGATCCGAAGAAAGTTGAGGCAGTTGCTGATTGGAAACGGCCCGCATCAGTTAGCGAAATTCGAAGCTTCCTAGGCTTGGCGGGATACTACCGACGCTTCGTGAAGGACTTCGCGAAGATCGCATCGCCGTTGACTCGTCTCACCCAGAAAGGAGTCGCATTCAAGTGGTCAGACTACTGTGAAGCTTCCTTCCAGGAGCTCAAACAACGGCTCGTTTTGGCCCCGATACTTGCTCTTCCTGAAGGGACGGAGGGATTTCAAATCTTCAGCGATGCTTCTGGCCAGGGCTTGGGGTGTGTGCTCATGCAGCGGGATAAGGTGATATCTTTTGCTTCCCGGCAGTTGAAGCCGCATGAGAAGAACTACCCCACGCACGACCTAGAACTAGCGGCAATTGTGTTCGCGTTGAAGCTGTGGCGTCACTATCTCTATGGCGTGGCGTGCAGGATTTATACGGACCACAAAAGCCTCAAGTATCTCTTCACCCAGAAAGAATTGAATTTACGACAGAGGCGATGGCTCGAGCTGATCAAAGACTATGACTTATCAATCGACTACACGTCGGGCAAAGGAAATGTGGTAGCGGATGCGCTGAGCCGAAAGTACTTAGCTTCATTATGCATCAACGACCGACTGCTGCGTGACTTGGAAGGAATGGGCATTGAACTTCGTGTTCGTTTCAGAGACGTGAAACTAGCGCAACTACGGGTAGAACCGAGCCTACTGGAGAGGATCAAGTCTGCACAGAAGGACGACCCATACCTAGAGAAGATACGAAAGCTGATATCGACAGGAAAAGCGTCCGACTTTGCAGAGGACGAGTCGGGAGTGTTGCGCGTGAAGGGACGGCTATGCGTACCGGACGATGCAGAACTTAGAAATGAGATAATGTCGGAGGCGCATTATGCAAAATATTCCTTGCATCCTGGCAGCACCAAGATGTATAAGGACCTCCGCTTTGTCTTTTGGTGGCACGGCATGAAGAGGTACATAGCGCTCTTTGTGTCAAAATGTATAGCCTGTCAGCAAGTCAAAGTCGAGCACCAGCGACCGGGCGGGGAGATGCAGAACCTCGCCATTCCATAGTGGAAATGGGATCACATCACTATGGACTTTGTTGTTGGCTTGCCGAGGACGTCGCGGGGAAACGACGCCGTCTGGGTTATCGTCGATCGACTAACCAAGTCAGCGCACTTTATCGCCATCAAAGTTACTTGGAGCGTCGACCGCCTTGCTCAGATATACCTTGATGAGATAGTTCGGCTGCACGGGGTCCCAGTTTCTATCGTCTCTGATCGGGATGGACGGTTCGTAGCGCGCTTCTGGAGTAGTCTACATTCAGCGTTGGGGACCAAGTTGAAGTTTATCTCAGCTTATCATCCTCAGACTGACGGCCAAACAGAGCGGGTGAACCAAATTCTCGAAGACATGTTACGACTCTGTGCGATCGACTTGAAGTCAAGTTGGGACGTCCATCTACCGCTGGCCGAGTTTGCATACAACAACAGCTATCAGTCCAGCATCCAAATGGCGCCGTATGAAGCTTTGTACGGCCGGAAGTGCAGATCGCCCATTTGTTGGGATGAAGTCGGGGAACGACAGATACTTGTTCCGGAGCTGGTGGAGCAGACTGTGCAGAAGGTCAAGTTGATACGAGAGAGATTGAAGATAGCACAAAGCCGACAGAAAAGCTATGCCGACACGAACCGACGCCCCCTCGAGTTTTCGGAAGGCGACCATGTATTCCTGAAGGTGATGCCTATGCGTGGAGTTTCCCGGTTCGGTGCGAAAGGAAAGTTGAGCCCAAGATTTGTTGGCCCGTTCGAAATATTGAAGCGAGTCGCCCCGGTAGCTTACCAAATCGCCTTATCGCCTGCATTGTCAGAGGTACATGACGTCTTCCACGTCTCGCAATTGCGGAAGTACGTGCACGATCCGGGGCATGTGGTAGATTTGGGTAAGCTGGACCTGAAGGCGAACTTATCATATATCGAAGAGCCGGTGCAAATCTTAGAGCGCAAGGATAAACTTCTCTGCAACCGTGCTATTCCTCTAGTCCGCGTCCTCTGGAGAAACCATTCGGTCGAGGAGTCGACGTGGGAGCTTGAGTCAGAAATGAAGGAGAAGTTCCCTTCATTGTTCTCGTAGAGGTAGGTTCTATTTTAAGTTTCGAGGATGAAACTTTTTCTTAGTTGGTTATGGTGTAGTGCCACGTCCCTACATCGTGCCCCGTACTCTGTCCACGGGGTGCGCGAGAAAGGAACACTGTCGCTATCGATTCGGTCGGGACCGATAGGTCGGGATCGGCCGAGTCGATCGAACTGGAACGGTTGAATTAAGATCCATTCTTCGTTATGGAATGTCTTCTTCGGAACCAAGTCTCATATTCAGCGGGCTGCGCCTCGAGGATTGACTCTGCGGCTGAGTCGGGAGAGACCTCCCGTTGCTCTGCTTTTCACGCCGCTTGCGTTGGTTTTGGCTTTGTTTTCTGAATGCGCTTTCGTGAATATTTTTGATGGTTTTCATGGCTTGCATTTCGAACTCGCATTTTCCTATCGAACTCCTTGAATAATGCAGTATTCTAATCGGTTGCTTGTGCGATTTCAGGTAATCGCGTAGGCGACGTCTAGCGCGACCAACAAGTTCTCTCGCCGAAGTAAACTCAAGGTGAGTGGCTGACCCTTCTCTTCTCGACCCTCTTCTTAGGCAAAATCGATAGTGTTGTTGCGAATGAAAGGATAAATGCAAGGGCACGAACACGGAAAAAAGGATTGAGTTTTCAAAGAGAATGTAGGCTATGTCTTAATAACTAAAAAGGGAAATATATCTTCACACGGTTATGGACAACTTGTCGACAAGGCGATAGTTTCCTCGAGCGGCAACCCGAGGCCACGGGACCGTTTCGGCCTAGGAGGAAACAGGGTATAGTCGTGCATAAGGTTTCAGCACAGGTTAAGCGGGGACTTGCAACGGAGCTAGCTACTTGCGTTGAAAGGATCTCGATTAACAAAACTATACGTCCAGGATGGCTTGTGATGCCAGTGACCGATCACACGTACATTTTGTACTTAATATGAAAAATGTTAACAATTGACAGGGAAGAACATGGTAAGTTTCATAAGGCGCGGGGCGGTCCGCCGGGGGTAAGTTCCGAAGTAAATTTCATTATGCTTGTCATTGCACGTGTGAAATTCATTAGGATGGTTAGAAACATTCATGAACTATGTCATATAAACTCTTCAACCAAATGAGAGCTTGGAACTTAACTTGCCACGCACCAGTACAAAGTGTAATGTACTGATCCTCGCTCTCCACGCAGGTACCCCGAACCACGAAGGGCGTGCCACCTAAAATCTCAAGGCGGCGTAGACACTTTTGAAGCCTCGTCCGTATAAAGGCTTGTTTCTGAATTTCTTTTGAAGACTCCGCATTCAGTACAAAAGGAGACCAATGGCGGCTCGGCTTCCCTCGATCGCAGGTGGAAATGTGTAATAGTTTTTGCTTGTGAAAAGGGATGTAATGTATGGAACGACTATCTCATCGGCGTTCATTTTGTAAATCGAGTCATATTGTAGCCCGCGCGGCAATGAATGTAATGAAGTCAATGTAAATGAAGTTTCATCAATGAAGTTTTATCAATGAAAAAGTCTACTTCTATTTCAAATGTGTCATTCAATTTCTCTGCGTACTCTAACTTGATGTTGTGTTTCGGATAACCTTATGACTATGCCTTGTGCGATCGTAACTCAGGTTCGCACGACATCACGCCCGGGGGACGACTATCGATTCTACGGAATCGGGGCGTGACAAGGGGAGGGGTGGGGGTGGATGGTGGCTGGAGGGGGGTGTCGGAAGGGGGCGGGTGGGTGGTCGTTGGGGGTCGGGAGGGGCCATGCGGGCGGGTGGCCGGATGGTGGCCAAAGGGGGCCGGGGGAGGGAGGGGTCTGGCAGGTGGCCGGAGGGGGGGGGGGGGGGGGGTGGCGACGAGAGGGGGAGGGGTGTAGTTTTATGTTTAGATTAGGGGTATTTTTGTCCCTTTTTTTAGGGTATCAAATTGTTACCAAAAAATTTAGGGTATCAAGTTGAAAAATTAGAATACTTGAGGGTATCAAATTGCAATTAAGCTAGAATAATAATATAGAGGCATGGTGTGAACATGAGCAATATATGTAAGAGTCTGAGCTATGTGTGTCAAATTATAACTTCGTTATGTGGTCGGCCTTGGAATTAACACGAGCTAGATAATACTCAATTATACGTGAGATGTATAATTGGTATGCATACGAGCTATAATAGAGGTTTGATCACATAACGAACTTGTATTTCCCCTTTCCTTGACTTATATTCATGGATCTGAATCACGACATGTCACGGTATAATATTACTGTACACAATCTAATCATGGGTACAATGAGCACACGGTCTAATAAACTAGAGGGTAACATTTCTCATTCAAGATCCATATAATACCAATGCGTATACCATCATGTCGGAGAATCAAATATTTCTAGAACATGTGATATAGTCACTATCAAGTAAATAAAAACTAACAGAGAAATGTACTCACCTGTGATCCCGAGTAACGAGTGTAGATCGATGTCCAAAGTGGAGTCAAAAAGACGTAAATTTGAAATATCAATGTCAATTGGTATTTTGGAGTGATAAACATTGATATCTAAATTGAAATGTGATTTCTAGGTCAATTCTAGGTCATGAAAGTCAAACTAGGTCAATTCCTTGCTTCTATGGTCAAACTAGGTCATTACCCTACTTTTAGAGTCAAACTAGTCATTTCTAGGTCGTACCTGGCCCATACCTATATAGAAATAGGGATACTAGGTACCATATATACACATAGACTCATATAATCGAATACCTTGACTCATTACCCCTTACCTTATACATTAACCCCTTTACCTTATTCATAACCTATACCATATCACATAGGTAATATCCGATGCCTATTTTCTAGTACATAGCTATATACCTTTATCTACGTGTATATATATATATATATATATATATATATATATATATATATATATATATATATATATATACACAATACCTATATTTGATACCTAGTAACAACCCTATAACCTTCCTCATTTACCAATGCTCACATATATGTTTTTTTTTAACCTATACATACATGTGTCTAAACAAACCGAAATACATACTCCTAGATACTATGGGTATATACTCTACTTATACCCACACTTGGCATAGCAAGGTACCTAGATATGCATAGTAGGTACACTACTATCCTGTCCTAAACCAGACACACAATCTCCTTGGATTACACAGGTACCTACCTATCTTAATGATGTTATACATTATTGTTCTTTCCCATACTAGGGTCCCAACCTACATCACATATACACATGAAACCCATAGACACTAACCACTCAAACACTTGCACATACTTTAGACATTTGCTTTTACTGAAACTACTACCACTACACCATAATATGCAATTTGTAACACAATTTTTTTCCAAATAGTAACGGTTATTAACGTTACAATCTGGTAACAATTATAACCGTTACTATTAGCAAAAACTGTTACTACAATTCTGATTCTATAAATTTTATAAGTTTTATATTATTTGTAACAATAAAAACTGTTACAAATTTACAACTTAGGTCACATGCAAAACATGTGCCAAGAGAAAAGTGTTACTGGCTTCCAAAAGGAAAAAAGTTCCCCAAAATTTCCCGCACTCATTTTGGATGGTTTCCCCCTTCCCCTCTCTCGACCTGTGACCGCCGACCCTCTCCTTCTCTCTCACGATCAGACCTGTGACCGCCGACCCTCTCCTTCTCTCTCACGATCTCTCTTCGATTATTGGAGAAGCAACGAAGGTGCGCCTCTCATTCTCTCTCACGATCTCTCAAGATTTTGGTTCTATTAGGGTTTTGATTTTCTTAGGATTTTGGTTTTTCTTAGGGTTTTTCTTAGGGTTTCGGTTTTTGCTTCGATTACTGGAGAAGCAACGAAGGTACTTCCCTCATACACTCTCTCTCTCTCTCTCTCTCCGATTTTTTGGATTTGGTTGATTTTTGGTTTTTTTATTGTATGTTAAACTTCAAAAATATGAGTACTCTGTTCAAAGAATGATGTAGAGCCGTACCTCTACATCATAATCTGTTCATCTCATATTATCTGTTCATCTCATATTATGTGTTAAGCCCATTGTTTTTTCAATCCCTCAGACTTGAAATCTGCAGTACCTGAAATCTGTCGATGTTGCTATACATATTTAAATCAAGCTATTTTATCAATATAAGTTATTTTAAGCACATTTCGTGTGGTTTATTACCAATATAAGTTTTTTAATGAGGTCTTAATCACAAATGGTGCATTACAAATTGAGTTAGAAAGTACAAGATGGTCTGCCACAAGAAGGCGGTTGAGCAGAGGGTGTTCTGTTTACAAATGTGCGGAAGGATTTACCCGAACACAAGATTTTCAACGTTGCATATTACCAGAGCATCATAGTCTGTCATGATGTCAGGTTTCAGATTCAAAGAATGATGTAGAGCCGTACCTCTACAAGCCGATATAGGTGGATATATAACGAATTTTGGCTGGTGTATCAGAAAATATTGTTTTTAATCAGCGACGAAATAATTATAATCCAACAAATTATTTTGCTTCTGATGTCGATGCTTGCTTGGCGAGCTATTTTGCTTCTAATATCACCTGGGTCGTTACATTGATGGAGAATCACAATTCACTAACTAGTGTTGGGTTTTTAATGTCCCTCATAACTGTATCATTCTTCTTTTATCATAACTTGTTTCATGCAGTTCGCAAAAGAGAACCCTCTCGAGCTGAATCTTCCACATATTAAGCTAAAAGAGCATGAAGATGCTACGGGAGAGGCTGTATCAATATCTCTAAGAAGGGCCATTAGTCGCTTTTCCGCTCTTCAAGCTCATGATGGACATTGGCCTGGGGATTATGGTGGCCCAATGTTCCTTATGCCTGGTTTGGTAATTATTCTGTTTTTAAGTACGAACAAATTTCTTGAATTGTTCCGTTGGACATTTGAATAATTTTGGGATGCTGCTGAATGATACTAAGTATCTCGGAAGGAATATTCAGATCACTGTCACCTGCTGTAATTTCCATAGAGGATCACTATCTCAAGCTTATGGTCATTTGATACATAAATTTGGTTGGGCCACTAACTGATTGTGGAAATGTTGGTCTTTCCCCTTTGAGGTGCAGATTATAACACTATCTGTTGTCGGGGCACTAAATACTGTTCTATCATCAGAACACCAGCGGTAGATTATTCGTTATCTTTACAATCATCAGGCATGAACACTATGATCCATACTCAATATCCCTTGTGGATTTTCATTTTGTTCTTTTGGTTTTCGTGATAGGTTACACTCAATATTTTATATATTGGTGGGTATGTACTGCAGGATGAAGATGGGGGCTGGGGTCTACATATTGAGAGCCATAGCACCATGTTTGGCTCAGTTCTATCATATATTACTTTGAGATTGCTTGGTGAAGGACCTGAAGGTGGAGATGGCGCAATGGATAAAGGGAGAAAATGGATTCTAGACCATGGCAGTGCAACTTCTATAACATCATGGGGGAAATTTTGGCTCTCGGTAAAATATCGAACCATCCTTTTTCCTACAAACAACAAAAGTTAGGCTTATAGGCATCTAAGAACCCAACTCTGGCTCTGACAATTGCAGGTACTTGGAGTTTTTGACTGGTATGGCAACAATCCACTGCCCCCAGAGGTGTGGTTACTCCCATATTTTCTCCCAATTTATCCAGGTTTTCCTCTGTGTGGCCATCTGTTGCTTCATTTATGTTTAAAGTTATTTACTAGCAAGTTTGCTGATGCAGTTTTGAATAAATGAAAACATAAGAACAAAATGGATGCCTTACATAGATTCATCTTTATAAGGAAAAAAAACACCATCTGTAAGCTCTCTAGTAACACTTTGCTGACTTCATCTTTGGAGTTGGGTGCCAAGCTATAAATGTAATCAAGTACAATTGGTTTATCTGCCTTCATTATCAAGTATAATTGGGTGCCAAGCTATATATATATATATATATATATATATATATATATATATATATATATATATATATATATATATATATATATAAATATATATATATATATATATATATATATATATATTGCATCAGAAAGCTATCTCAGACCAAAATCCAAAGTATGATCCTTCTTTTGAGGAGGAAGTAGTTGATGAACTCCTTTTAGTACTTTATTCTATTTATTTAGAGCAAGTTGAGGACTTGTTTGTTAAGGTCACTTTCTTAGGATATATACCTGCATTAGAAAGTGATCTCAGACCAAAATGAAAATGCAAATTATGATCCTTCTTTTAAGGACGAAGTATTTGATGAACTGCTTTTAGTACTTTGTTCTATTTGATTAGAGCAAGTTGGTTACTTGGTTGTTAGGGTCACTATCTTAAAGGTTGAAGAAATCAAACAATTAGTTTGCAGGAAGTCCTTATCAGTTTATCCATATCACGACTGTACTTACAAATGAAGTGATAGTTATTCTAGTGAAGATTATCTTGTGTACACCAATAATTTGGAAATAGTAATTGTTAATGATAAACTAAAACCTTCAGAGGGCTGGCTAATCTGCAGAACAAAAAATACAGTAAACAGGATATAATTTTAGTGGGCACCAGTATTAAAATGAGGCTCCCATTTAATCAGTGACCAAATAATTATCAATTCTCTTGGACAAGATAAGTGATTAGTGCTGGTTGGAGTTCAGTGAAACAGTGGTTATTGTGGAGAAGTACGAGGGTTGTAGCTTTCTTTGTGAGAGGGTGTGTATGTGTGTGTGTGTTTTTTTATTTTTTATTGGAGGAAGGGGGTGGGGGTGGATCGGTGGGGGGTGGGGTGGGGTGTCAAGTGGTGGAGATTCTGGACATGGTCACCATGCATGCTGGAAAAGTGTTGCAGGTTGCCTGCACCTAATTCATTTATCTAAAATTGCTCTAGAGAGGATCGACTTTTTCAAACTTACATTAAAGCATATTTTCATTTATAGTATCTTCCTGAACTTTATCACCAATTTTAATGTTGAATTATTATGAAACTTTTATATTATGAAATTGGATATGTTGTTTATTGTTTAGTTACAAGTTGAATGTAGTTTTTTTTTTATTTAAATAGTCCAATTGTAATGGTTATAACTGTGACAATTAGTGGAGAATAGTAACGAAAAAAATAATGTAGTCACAGTAAAAACTGTGACAAAACAAGCTAACTGCCACATTAATAACTGTGACAAATGGAATATTTATCACGGTTATAACTGTGACAAATGGAATATTTGCCACGGTTATAACCGTTACCAAAACAAACATTTGTCACGGTTATAACCGTTACCAAAACAAATATTTGTAACGGTTATAACCGTTACCAAAATAAATATTTGTAACGGTTATTACCGTGACCAAATAATAACCACGCCCCACTAGTAACGGTTATTACCGTTACGAAAAATAATTGTCACGGTAATAACCGTGGGTAATCGCCTATTATGGTGTAGTGTGCTATCCTGGCATTTAGTGCAACTGCCGTTGTTGCCTATTGCATTTATTGTTGCTACTGCTTGCTTGGCAAAGCAATGATACATTGATGCACATATGTTGTGCTTGCATTTGATGCTGCTAAGGAAGGCTGCTAGCAACTTTCTCGTGCAGGCAAGGCCTGCTGCTGCTGTGCTACTTGGCAAATGCAGCCTGCTGTTGCTCTGTTCTTGGCCAAGGCAAACAGCTACTGCTCTTGGCAAAGCAGGCAGTTACTGCTTGCTTCTTGCTGCCAAGTAGCTAGTGCTGCTGTTGTGTAGTCATCCCCCTTCCCCCTTGCTACACTGCTGCATGTTCTGCTTCTCATATTTGATGTGCTGGAAATTCTACAATTTTCTTCAATAAAAATTTGCAAACAAAATAAACTACGTAAATGTTACCGGCCTCCGAGGAAGTCGTGCACGTAGCACTGCCCTAAGAGTTAGCTCGGGTCTATGTGCAGACCGTATCCGAACGCTCCTAGTAGTAAAATTTCCGCTCCACCGGAATCTCGTTATCGCACACGACGTCGGAGAGAGTGACCACGTACTTAGCTCTGTCCAGAGCAACAAGAAAGAGCACCAAATTATCGAAAAGAGTAATTTTGTAGAGAGTTTCGGAATGATAATTTTTTCTGTGTTTTTAGAAGGAGGAGAGGGACTCAATATATAGGCATTCTAGGGAGGAGAATGATGGCAGATTTAAAGAGATAATTAAAAGGAACGTTACAAAATTGATTTCCATCACATGGTTCATTGAACCTGGACGGAATTCAAAATCGAACCGTTACAGAAATAAATGTGTGGTAACGGTCAGAAACTTGAATGAAAAAACCAAAAATTCTTTAGGATCTCAGCCCGAACTCCAAGTGGAAATCGAATCGGCATTCAGTGCCCGCAGATGTGGGCATGTACCCGCACCCGTTACGCGCGCCGAACGGAACCGAGGCGAGCCGGGCCGGACGGCGGCGGCGGCGCGCGCGTGTGGCCCATGGAGCTCCCACACACACCTTTTAATGAAGCAAAGAAGAAGAGAGGAATATTTACACTGTTGAGGCTATGTACTAGCCGATGTGGGACTAAAAGGTTGGTTGAGTTGAGCTTTTGTTTTTCAAAGCTTCAGCTAACAATCCCCCCCCCAAAAGCTCAAGTTTCAAGATAATATAAAGAAGAAGAATAAGACAAAAGTAAGAGAATTTCTGGGCAGTTGTATACTATGCATAAATGAGATGGACTACAGCCTTGAATCTCAAGTAGTGACTATTGTCTTTATCTGAAGAAGTGCTTGATGGACTACGCCTTGAATCAGTCTTCTTGAACCAGACTCAGAAAATACCACACCTAGTACGCTAGAGGTACTTGGGTCTGTCGGGTGGCGCATTTGGTTGGCCATACGCACTTTTATACATTCATGAGAGTTGTCTAGGATCGTCCTGTCCTATAGTCGCGGCCCTCACGACCTCTCATATAGGTAAGTCCTTAAAGGTTGGTGATAGGAATCAACCCTGCATATCATGCTTGGAGTTATTAAGAGTTTAAACTCAACCAATCCATATCACAAAAGGAACACTGTCACCATAGGGATGGGGTATGAATGTACACATGTACAGCCTCCTGGGCTTTAATTTTAAAGAGAATTTAATCTCAAGGTTTGTGTTCCATAATAGGCACCTAGTCTGCTTGTTTCTACCCATTGAACCGGCTTCTTGGGATCTCCAGTCAGACTCGGTTGGGTTGCCACTGCTGGTGACTATACTATGGGCTTAACCCCATCCCCCTCGATGATTCTAGGATCAATGTCCTAGACAGACCCTTCGTCAAGTGGTCTGCAAGGTTCTTTTCTGACTTTATATTGTCAAGAACCACATATTTGTCCAATAGGCTCTTTATTGACTTGAAGCGCAGCTGCAGGTGCCTGTTCATCTTAGCATTCACAGAATCATGCTTTAGTAGTTCTATAACATATTTATTATCACAGTTTATATAAATTGCAGGAATATGATGAATAGAAACAGGTATATGTATAATAAGATTTCTCAGCCATTCGGCTTATGTACATGTAGTATCCAAAGCTATCATTTCAGTGTCCATTGTACTTCTGGCTATGATAGTTTGTTTACATGATCTCCAGGAGATTGCAGCTCCTGCTAGGATAAAAACATATCCAGTAGTGGATTTCACATCATGTGAATCAGTTACCCAATTTGTATCGGAGTAACCTTCTATGATATCAGGGTGTCTAGTATAATAAAGTTTATAATCTAGAGTACCCTTAAGATATCTAAATACTCTGTCTAAGGCAGTCCAGTGTGACTGATTTGGGTTACTAGTATACCTACTTAATCTCCCAATAGCAAATGCAATGTCAGGTCTGGTCCTATTTGTTATGTACATAAGGGACCCTATCATCTGTGAATATCTATGTTGTTCTATAGGAGATCCTTCATTCTTCTTGAGAACAACATTACTATCATATGGAGTAAGGGTAGGTTTTTTGTCAAAATACTCAAACTTCCTTAGCATTTTCTCAATTGAATGTGCTAAGGATAGAGTATATCCCTCATTGCATTTGGACACTTGCATTCCTAGGATCAGGTTTGCCTTACCTAGGTCTTTCATATCAAACTGGTTAGATAAATAATTCTTAGTATTATTTATCAATTCCAGTGAAGATCCTAAAATAAGGATATCATCAACATACAAGCATAAGATAACACAACTTTTATTTGTATTTTTAGAATACAAATATTTGTCTTATTCATTTGGCACAAAACCAAATTCTATAATGATTTTATCAAATTTGTTGTGCAATTGCTTGGGAGCTTGCTTTAGGCCATAAAGAGATTTTACTAATCTGCAAACCTTTTTTTCTTGACCTTTAGCAATAAAACCTTTAGGTTGCTCCATATATCTCTTCTTCTAAATCTCCATTTAGAAATGCTGTCTTTACATCCATTTGATGGATCAACATATCATGAATGGATGCTAAAGCTAGAAGGGTTCTAATAGAAGATATTCTAGCTACAGGAGAGTAGGTATCAAAATAATCTAATCCTTTCTTCTGGGTAAATCCTTTGGCCACTAATCTAGCCTTACATTTTTCTATGGTACCATCGGCTCTAAGTTTCTTCTTAAAAATCCACTTACAACCTATTGGTTTGCTGCCTAAAGGAAGGTCTGCTAAAAACCAAGTATTGTTCTCCATGATGGAGTTTTACTCATTGTTAATAGCTTCTTTCCAGAAAGGGGCATCAGGAGAGGATATGACTTCTTCATAAGTTGAGGGATCACCCTCTATCAAAAATGTGAAGATTCCTTCTCCTAAATTCTTTTCAATCCTTTCTCTTTTACTCCTTCTAGGTTCTATGACTTGTTCAGATTGAGAATTAGGCATTTGGTCATGAGAACTAGTAGACGGAGTGATAGAAGGGTTAGAGGAAGATGAAGGGGTTCTATCCTTGAAAGAAAAAATATTCTCAAAGTAAACTGCATCTCTAGCTTCAATGATTGTGTTATTAGAGATTTCATTTACTTCAGAATGGGTTACAAAAAATCTATTGGTATTACTATCTAGGGCATATCCTATGAATACAGCATCTACAGTCTTAGGTCCTATCTTCCTCTTTTTGGGTTCAGGAATTCCTACTTTAGCTAGACATCCCCAAACTTTGAGATAATTAATCCTAGGGGTCCTACCTTTCCATAACTCATATGGTGTCTTATCATTAGTCTTACTGGGTATCCTATTAAGAATATAACAGGTTGACAATAAGACTTCTTCCCAAAGATTATCAGGGGCATCTGAGCTGAGAAGCATGGCATTGACCATGTCTAAAAGAGTGCGATTCTTCCTTTCAGCAACTCCATTGGATTGTGGTGAATAAGGAGCAGTTACCTCATGAATAATTTCGTGCTCTTCACAGAAGTTAGTCATTTCATTTGAGGTATACTCTCCACCACGATCTGATCTAAGGATCTTAATCTTCCTATCCAACTGGTTCTCAGCTTCATATTTATAGACCTTGAATCTGTCTAGAACTTCATCTTTGGTCTTAATGAGGTAGGTGTAACAATACTTTGAATGATCATCTATGAAAGTAACAAAGTATTTTCTACCGCATCGGGTCAAGACCCTATTGGAATCACAAACATCACTATGGATAAGTTCTAGGAGTTCAGAATCTCTATAGACAGATTTGAAAGGTAATCTTGTGTGTTTGGCTTGAACACATATCTCACATTTGTGTTCATCATGTATAGGAGTCTTAGGAATAAGATCTAAGTTCATTATCCTTTTGATAGATCCTAAATTCACATGACCTAATCTACCATGCCAAACATTTGAAGATTCAACATTTGCAGCAAAAGAAGGATTAGAACTTTTATTCATAGTACTTAGAACAAAAAGTCCATCTTTCACAAATCCTTTTCCAATAAACAAATCATTCTTAGAGAAAACTACTTTATTGGCCTCCATTACAATTTTGTATCCTGAGGCTACAAGGAGAGATCCACTAACAAGATTTCTCCTGACAGACGGCACATGAAGCACATCATGAAGAGGTAGAATTTTTTCTGATGTCATCTTCAGATCTATTCTTCCTCTTCCCACAACTTGTGCCGTAGAGCCATCTCCTAGAGTCACGCCTCCTCCACCCGATTCCTGATAGGTTGAAAAACAGGAGCGATCAAATGAAACGTGAACATTAGCTCCAGAATCCAACCACCAATCATCCGAATGGAAAGACAGGTTTACTACAGGTTGAAAGCTTACAGACCTGAAGGAGCTGGAAGACCCATTCAAAATCATGTTAGCCTCTGGCTTGCCTTTTTCCTTGAAGGAGTTCTGGATAGGTTCTTTCTTCCTTTGGAAGCAGTTGATGGCTGTATGGTTGGTTCTACCACACACAAAACAAAATCTTCTTTGATCCTGAGTCTGACCAAAGTTTCTAGGTTTTTGGGGTTGAGGGTTTTGGTGGTGATGGTTTTGGTGAGAATGCTTTTGGTGAGGATAGTTATGGTGAGGAGGTTGAAAACTCTGCTTCTTTTTGAAGGAGTTTTTCTTGGATTTGAGATGGTTATTTGATCTAGGTTTTTCATGACTTTCTACAAGGTTTACGTTAGCTGTGGCATTTGACCTAGCTTTGGTCTTGGACCTATATTTCTCTTCTGTTCTAATTCTCTGTAAAGCTTGAGAGTATGTAATAGATTCTTGTAGATGTACTAGGTCCTTTGCCACTTTAGATCAGGAAGGAGGGAGTTTATCTATCAAGCATCCTATTTTGTGCTTAGTAGAAAAGATAGTTCCCTTGGCTTGAACTTGCCTAAGGTGTTCTTGGAACTCATGGATTTGGTCATTGATAGGTTTGTATCTACCATGACATATTGGTTGGATGTGGTAGAATTGAATCTATCAATTCCAGCATCATCACAACCATACTCATCTTCCAAAGTATCCCAGAGTTCTTTAGCGCTTTTATACTCCAAAAATATGTCGTAGAGTGACTCCGACATAGCGCTTAAGATTCTGTGGAAGCAGTGGTAGTCAATTTCCTTAGGGGTCTTAGGCTTGGTAGAAGAAGAGGACTTGGAAACCCCTACGTCAGACTCAGTCTCATCAGAATCATTTGAGATGGGCGTGGACCCATCGATGGCAAAATCAGACCTAAAGTGGTAAGACAAAATTTCATCTGGCTTTGCCACCTCTTGAAATATGTGCCACTAAATTTTGCAGGCTTTGCAGAAAAAGTCGCTTCCTTGGAAGTCATGTTTTCTAAAGTCTGTAAAATTATATTTACTCAATAAGATGGCTTTAAACTAAAATTAACAATTAAACTAATTTTAGTAATAAACCTTTAAATTTTTAGTTTTTCAAGTTTTGATAAGGTTGGGTTAGCTGTAGGGGCCGGATCCCAGCAAGCGGAGGTTCACTAGGAACTCTTAAGTACCGGTCGCTTAGACGATATTTCGCCTTGTTGACAGAAGGGCCCTTTCGGCTTGTTCCCAAACAAATCTTAACTTTAGAACTTTTAAAAATAAAGAATTTTTTTTTACTAAATTAATTAATTGTTTGATTTAGACTAAATTGATATATTGAGCAAGAAAAAGAAATAGTATTGACTAAAGATAGTAGCACAATAATGTTGTCTAAGTGACAATTCTAGAAACAGTGAATGTTGAATAAAATGGTACTTAAATGATGACAAATATATAAAATAAATTGTCTAGCAACAGTGAATGAATGATTATTAAGCAATGATATTTGACAGCAATTATTAAAAATAAGTTACGATAAGCAACTTATTTAAGACAATGTAGTAAATTGTTATATTGACAATAAATAGCAATATGAATAGCAATATAATGATAATATAAATGATAATTTATCTCCCAGAATTTTTTTTCCTTGGTCTGAGTGGTCCAAAATTCTGGTAAGCAAAGTTTTATATGGTAAGCAACCTTTTGTTCATACCAGTTTAGGAAATTAAGTTGTTAACAGAACCTTTGTTTATAAACAAACTTGTATATGGTAAGCAACCTTTTGACTAATGACAATTATATGGTAATATGAGTAATTAATGAATATTTGTTAACAGTAAGAGGTTTTCACATGAATCAATTGTTAATGGAGACAGAGTAGGTAATGGAAGTACCGACAATATTGTGAAGATGTTAACAAAGGAAATTGTTGGCAAAGCAAAAGCACTTTTGTAAAAAATACAATTTAACAGTAGACGCTACAGTTAAATAAGATCAATTTTACTTAACAGAACAGAATGTTAAATGATTTGATAAGAAACTAAATCTTAGATTTTGGAAATTCTACAATTTTCTTCAATAAAAATCTGCAAACAAAATAAATTACGTAAATGTTACCGGCCTCCGAGGAAGTCGTGCACGTAGCACTGCCCTAAGAGTTAGCTCGGGTCTATGTGCAGACCGTATCCGAACGTTCCTAGTGGTAAAATTTTTGCTCCACCGGAATCTCGTTGTCGCACACGACGTCGGAGAAAGTGACCACGTACTTAGCTCTGCCCAGAGCAACAAGAAAGAGCACCAAATTATCGGGAAGAGTAATTTTGTAGAGAGTTTCGGAATGATAGTTTTTTCTGTGTTTTTAGAAGGAGGAGAGGGACTAAATATATAGGCATTCCAGGGAGAAGAATGATGGCAGATTTAAAGAGACAATTAAAAGGAACGTTACAAAATTGATTTCCATTACATGGTTCATTGAACCTGGACGGAATTCAAAATCAAACCGTTACAGAAATAAATGTGTGGTAACGATCAGAAACTTGAATGAAAAAACCAAAAATTCTTTAGGGTCTCAGCCCGAACTCCAAGTGGAAATCGAATCGGCATTCGGCGCCCGCAGATGTGGGCACGTACCCACACCCGTTACGCGCGCCGAACCGGGCCGGGCGGCGGCGGCGGCACGCGCGTGGCCCATGGAGCTCCCACACACACCTTTTAATGAAGCAAAGAAGAAGAGAGGAATATATACACTGTTGAGGCTATGTATGAGCCGATGTGGGACTAAAAGGTTAGTTGAGTTGAGCTTTTGATTTTTCAAAGCTTCAGCTAACATGATGTTGCACAGATGCAAAGCAGCTAGCTGCTGCTGCCTGCCTTCCTATTGTTGCTGCACAGATGCAAAGCAGCAATTGCTGATACTGTTTGGTGCTACAACAAAAATTCCCCTCTCCTCTTATATGTCCTACAAATACCTACCTATGTACATACATATATCTCTCAACTCACACACAAGTGTATACACTCACACATTCATCACTCAACTGATACTATGCCTAAACAGTTGAGTGATACCTCTAGCCTACAGTATATATATATATATATATATATATATATATATATATATATATATATATATATATATATATATATACCCACAAAAAAAAATATACCCACAACACTCATATATCCCTTATGTACCTACACATGTGCACATATATACAATACACACACACATTATATATACATACCCACAACACTCATATATCCCTATATATATATATATATATATATATATATATATATATATATATATATATATATATATATATATATATATATATACCCACAGCAGATGACCTCTAGCCTAGTGGTTAAGAGAGATGCATACGGCCCGAGTGGTCAGGAGTTCGAATCCCAGTGGGAGCGATTCCAGAAATAATTTACCTGGTTCCAAAATATATATATATATATATATATATATATATATATATATATATATATATATATATATATATATATATATATATTGTATATATATATACCCACAACACTCATATATATATTTTTTTTCATATATATATATATATATATATATATATATATATATATATATATATATATAAATATAAAAAATAAAAAAATAAAAATAAAAAAAATATATATATATATATATATATAAATATAAAAAATAAAAAATAAAAATAAAATATATATATATATATATATATATATATATATATATATATATATATATATATATATATATATATATATATATATATATATACCCACAACACTCATATATCCCTAATTATATATGTCCCTACACATGTGCACATATATACAATACACAACAAACACACACATTATATATATATATATATATATATATATATATATATATATATATATATATATATATATATATATAATGTGTGTGTGTGTGTGTGCAACGCCGCCTACGCTCTGAAATCCTGGTTGAGTTCTCCCTCCTTGATCTCGGCTTGGCCGTTGGCCGGGTCGGTGTCTTGACACGAATGGACCATTCGGCCTTCGTGTCTTCCTCCGTTTCTCCTGATTAGGGTTTTGATGTCTGCGAAGACTTTCACCGAGGCGGTCGGGGGTGGTTCCTCTCTCTCCGACCATAGCCATCCGACCCCCTACGTTCTCCAAGGGGGTACCTGTTATCTCTTTCTCGGAAGAAGATGAAGAGATCCTGATCCGACCTTTCAAATTCGTGCTGATTGAGAAATTTTCCTACGCAAGACCTTCGATCGATGTGATCCGGAAAGCTTTCCTAGGATTCCAATTCGCTGGTGATGTTAAAGTTAGAGTAATCGATCCTAAACACATTGTGATTTGGCCTTGCCTTGAAGCTGACTTCCTTCGCCTTAGGGCTCGTGATGTTTGGTGTGTTTCGAGGGCCCCTATGCGGGTATTCCGGTGGCCGAAAGACTTCAACCCGTCATACGAGTCCCCCTAGCTCCTACCTGGGTTTCATTGCCTGGCCTTCCGCATCAGTTATTCGCTAGGAATGCCTTATTCTCCATCGTCATGGAAATAGGGACCTCCCTCAAGCTTGACAGGGCCACTGAAAAATTCTCCAGTCCTAGCACTGCTAGAATTTTCGTCGAGGTGGATGCCAGCAAACCTTTACCTCAAGCGGTTCGTATCAACATGACTCATGGCAGGACCTTCTCACAGAGCAAGCACCAAGGTCACTCCAAAGAGGCATGCAAAGCAGGTAATGAGCTTTTAATAAATCACAAGCAAAAAGAGGTTAGGACTTCTCAGGACATTAATGCACCGAACTTAGGGAAAGTTCCTGCAACTCTGGGGGAAACATCCACTCAAAGAGAAAGTAATGATGGCTTATGCATTAATGACCAAGCGTCCCTCCCAAACTTTTCAGACAAATCACCTGGGAGGTGAACACCAATTCAGAATCCCGATGCTCTCATTGTACCTAATTCTCTGGCACTCTTTCTACAGGAGAATAATGAGGCTCCTCCTCTCAACGTTAACCCCACCAACTTTTTGGAAAAGAGCACGGAAACCTTTTTCCAAACCAGAGAGTACCTGCGAGAGGACCGAGCAATACAACGCACGAACCCAAAAACAACCACACAAAACAATCCACGCAGACACAGAGAATTTTTGACGTGGAAAATCCTTGCGGGAAAAACCACGGGACGATCGGAGTCCAACCCTGAGAAGCCTCCACTAATGGAATAGAAGAATTACACCCTCTACAAACTCCTCCCGATCCAAATTGAATCCCCACAACACTCAGAAGTAAGAACAATGATTACAAGGCTACGAAGAACGAGAAAGACGAGTAAAGATTACCCGAACACGATCTCCTTCGAAAACGACCTTCAATCCTCCGTCTTCTCTCCCGAAGTTGTAATGGCACTCTTGCCTCCTTCCTCTCTCCAAGTTGTGTTACGTTGCGATATGTTGCCTTTTGAGTTAGGGTTTGGAAATCCCAACTTAACTCCCTAATCCCGCAACAACCTGGACCGTTGGATTAGATCCAGTGGTGAAAAATTACCCAAATTCCCGCATCAGCCCCGACGACACAGAGTTCGGCCAGAACTCTGTGTCGGGCATCCAGCACCAACTCGCCAAGTCCTGGAGCAGCCAGACCGAGTTCGGCCAGAACTCGGCCTGGGACCGAGTTCGGGCCGAACTCGGCAGGCCCAGGCCAGAACCTCCCTTAGGAGCAGCAGCAGCAGTAGCAACTCCGCGTCGCCTACTTCCCGAGCTTCTTCGACATACGAACGGCGCTCGTTGCACTTCGGGGTCTTCTCCACATAGGTTGGGAACCCCACCCACTCCAACAAATCTCCCCCTTCATAACTATGGAGAGGATGTCATCATCCCGACGACCTGCCTGCAGTACTCAAACTTCCTCCTTGGTAGAATCTTCGTGAACATATCAGCTCCATTGTCATCTGTATGAACCTTCTCAAGCGCCGCGTCCTTCTTCTCAACCACATCCCGTATCCAATGATACCGAGTCTCGATGTGCTTGGACCGGCTATGAAACGTCTGATTCTTCACAAGGTGGATAGCACTCTGACTGTCGCAAAGCAAAATATACTGCTCTTGCTTCAGTCCCATTTCCTGCAGCAGCTTCTTCATCCACAACAACTCCTTGCAAGCCTCCGTCGCCGCAATGTACTCTGCCTCTGTCGTCGACAAGGCAACACACTTCTGCAAACGCGACTGCCACGACACCGCTCCTCCCGCAAACATCATCACGTAGCCCGAAGTCGATCGCCTCGTGTCTACATCTCCAGCCATATCAGCGTCGGTATACCCAACCAGCTTCGGCTCGTCACCACCAAAGGAAAGTCTCCAACCAGCAGTGCCCTGAAGATATCGTAGAATCCACTTGACCGCACTCCAATGTACCCTTCCAGGATTTGAAAGATACTTGCTAACCGTACCAACTGCATGAGCAATATCTGGCCTCGTACACACCATGGCATACATAAGGCTTCCCACAGCTGAGGCATATGGAACCCGTTCCATATCTTCCTTTTCGTCCTTGGTAGATGGACACTGCTCCTCAGTGAGCTTAAAATGAGCCGTAAGGGGGCAACTCACTTTCTTCGACCCGTCCATACCGAAACGCTGAAGTACCCGGTAAATGTACTTCGTTTGGGACATGTAGCAGCTTGGACTCTCTCTCTCTCGGCTGATCTCCATCCCAAGAATAGTCTTCGATGCGCCCAAATCCTTCATAGAGAAGGCCGCGCCCAGTTGGCGCTTCAGTTCCGCTATCCTAGTGGCATTCCGACCCACTAATAGCATATCATCTACATAGAGCACCAAAATGATAAAATCATCATCGGCAAAATATCTCACAAATGCACAATGATCCGACGTCGTCCGTGCATAACCATGCTCCCCCATAAATGATTCGAACTTTCTGTACCACTGCCTCGGAGCCTGCTTCAGACCATACAAGCTCTTCCTCAACCGGCAGACCAAATGTGACTTGCCCTTCTCACAGAATCCCTCTGGCTGCTCCATGTACAACTCCTCCTCAAGATCACCGTGGAGGAATGCCGTCTTCACGTCCATCTGCTCGACCTCCAAGTCGAGACTGGCTGCTAATGCTAGCATCACCCGAATAGACGAATGCTTGACGACAGGCGAAAAGATCTCATCATAATCCACGCCTTTCCGCTGACCGTAGCCTTTGACTACCAGCCTCGCTTTGTATCGAGGGCGAGTAGCATCTTCCGTCTGCTTCACTCTGAACACCCATCGATTCTTCAAAGCCTTCTTGCCCTTTGGCAACCGCACCAGATCATAAGTGGAATTGGTGTGCAAGGAACTCATCTCCTCCTGCATAGCCTCCATCCACTCCTGCCTGTGTTCGTCTTCCATAGCCTCTGCAAAACTTTCGGGCTCTCCCCCGTCAGTCAATAGCACATACTCATCTGGTGAGTATTTCGTAGATGGTCGTCGATCCCTGTCACTCCTTCTCAGTGGAGCCACTGGTGCTGGCTGTATACCAACAGCCTCCGTCCCTTCAGAAACTGCCTCCTCGGCATGCTCATCCTCCTGAGGGACACCCTGACCACCATCAGCAGGCTGATGATCAAGGTTGGGAGCAACTCCATGTACCGGCTCCCCCATAACTGGATCCTCTGCGATGTCCTCTGGAAACTGCTCGAAGCAAACTGACTCTAACTCAGGCAATTCCTCAGCCTCAGAAGGTGTCTCGGAATCCTGAGTGTTGGTCATGGTCTTATCCTCGACGAACACCACGTCCCTGCTTCTGTAGAGCTTTCCTTCCACTGGGTCGTAGAGTCTATAGCCAAACTCATCCCGACCGTAGCCGACAAAGACGCATCGCCTCGTCTTCGGCTCAAGTTTGGTCCTCTCGTCCTTCGGTACACGCACGAAGGCCTTACAACCAAACGCCCGCAGGTGATTGTATGACGGCCCTTTGCCGTACCATACTTTGTCAGGCACATCACCCTACAAAGGAGCACTAGGAGACAAATTAATAATATAAGCAGCTGTGAGAAGAGCCTCACCCCAATAACTGCCCGGCAAGTTTGCTTCTGACAGCAAACGCCGCACCCTCTCCATCAGTGTCCTGTTCATGCGCTCCGCTACACCATTGAGCTGAGGTGTCTTGGACGGAGTCTTCTGGTGTCGTATCCCTTGCTCTCTGCAATACGCATCAAAGGGACCGATGTATTCGCCGCCATTGTCGGACCGAACACACAACAACTTCTTGCCCGTCTCCCTTTCAACAGAGGCCTGAAACTATTTGAAAGTAGGCAGCACCTGATCCTTAGTCTTTAAGACATAGACCCAAACCTTCCTGGAACAGTCATCAATAAAAGTTACAAAGTAAGAAGCACCACCAAGAGATTTTACCTTCATAGGACCGCAGACATCCGAGTGAATCAACTCGAGCAACGCCGGCTTCCTTGAACTTGGGTGACTTTGGAAAGACACCCTATTTGCTTCCCAGCTAAACAGTGCGTGCACTTCTCCAACTTTGTAGACTTGAGCCCCGGAATCACCTTCCTGTTCACTAAGTAGCTCATCCCCTTCTCGCTGATATGGCCGAGCCGCCTGTGCCACAACTCGGTAGACGCATCACTGACTGCGTTCACCTCCTGTGCCCCCTGTGCGCTCCCCTCCATATAGTAGAGACCGGACTTCTTGCTTCCTCTGGCAATCACCATCGAACCTCTGGAAAGCTTCCATTGACTGTTCCCGAAGAGACTGAAGAATCCCTCGTCATCCAACCTTCCAACCGACACCTGGTTGAAACGGATATCAGGGACATGACGAACATCCTTGAGAACAAGAACTGCATCCGTCTTCGTTCTCAAATGCACATCTCCAACGGCAACCGCCTTCGACACATCTCCGTTGCCCATCTTCAACACGCCACAGTCGCCTGTCGTATAAGTGGCAAACAGTGCCCTGTTGTGAGATACATGTGCTGAAGCCCCTGAGTCCACCAGCCAAGAATTGTCATCGCAGGCAAGGTTAGTAATGATCTCATCACCTACGATGATCATATCGCCTCCATGCATCGAGGCCGCCGCTGTAGTGTTCTCTTCTTGCTTCCCCTTGTCGCCCTTCTTCTCTCTCTTCCAAGCGAAACAATTCCGCTTGATATGGCCCTTCTTACCACAATGGTAACACTCTGAGTCCTCGTATCGACCTTTGGACTTCCCCCTGCTCTTGTCTCTGCCACCACCTGGACCTCTGCTTTTGCCCCTTCCGCGGCTCTCTGAAACAAGTGCCTCTGAGTGGTGGGATGTGGATGAAGTGCCCTGAGAACGTCTCCGCATCTCTTCATTCAATACCCCACTCTTGGCAAACTCCAGACTGACCACGCCCTCTGGAGCAGAAGCGATCATAGATACTCGTACGGTCTCCCACGAGTATGGCAAAGTACACAGCAGCCACAGTCCCTGAACTTCGTCGTCGAACTTGACTCCCATAGAAGATAACTGGTCAACCACGCCCTGGAACTCACTCAAGTGATCCAAAATAGACGCCCCATCCTTGTATCGCAGACCCATAATCGTTCGGATCAGGAACAACTTGTTTACCCCGGTCTTCTTCGCATACAAGGATTCCAGCTTATCCTACAACGTCTTCGCGTGCTCAATATTGGCAACGTGGTTGTACACGTTCTCATCAACAAACTGCCTTATGTACCCACACACCTGTATGTGCTCGAATGTCCAGTCCTCCTCGGATTTATCACTGGGCTTCTCGGATGCAAACATGGGTAGATGCAACTTCTTGACAAATAACAAATCCTTCATCTTGCTTCGCCAATAATGATAGTTTGTGCCATTAAGATTCACCATGCGCACCGGCTTCGCGTCTATCTCTCCTCTCTGGTTTCTCTGTCAACTACTGACACTCCTTCTGAATTCTAGAACCTGGCTCTGATACCACACTTTTGGGAAAGAAGCGCGGAAACCTTTCTTCAAACCGGAGAGTACCCTGCGAGAGGACCGAGCAATACAACGCACGAACCCAAAAACAACCACACAAAATAATCCACGCAGACACAGAGAATTTTTGACGTGGAAAACCCTTGCGGGAAAAACTACGGGACGATCGGAGTCCAACCCTGAGAAACCTCCACTAATGGATAGAAGAATTACACCCTCTACAAACTCCTCCCGATCCAAATCGGATCTCCACAACACTCAGAAGTAAGAACAATGATTACAAGGCTACGAAGAACGAAAAAGACGAGTAAAGATTACCTGAACACGATCTCCTTCGAAAACGACCTTCAATCCTCCATCTTCTCTCCCAAAGTTGTAATGACACTCTTGCCTCCTTCCTCTCTCCATGTTGTGTTACGTTGCGATATGTTGCCTTCTGAGTTAGGGTTTGGAAATCCCAACTTAACTCCCTAATCCCGCAACAACCTGGACCGTTGGATTAGATCCAGTGGTGAAAAATCACCCAAATTCCCGCATCAGCCCCGACGACACAGAGTTCGGCCAGAACTCTGTGTCGGACATCCAGCACCTACTCGCCAAGTCCTGGAGCAGCCAGACCGAGTTCGGCCAGAACTCGGCCTGGGACCGAGTTCGGGCCGAACTCGGCAGGCCCAGGCCAGAACCTCCCTTAGGAGCAGCAGCAGCAGTAGCAACTCCGCGTCGCCTACTTCCCGAGCTTCTTCGACATACGAACGGCGCTCGTCGCACTCCGGGGTCTTCTCCACATAGGTTGGGAACCCCACCCACTCCAACACAACTTACTAAGCTCCATTGAAGGGCTATATACTGCGGATCCTACAAACCTAGAAGACGGATAAATTCGGTCGTGGGCTGACACTGTGGATGCGGAGTTAGCGAACTCAACTCAAAGCACTCGGGAAGTCATGGAGCCGTCGGAGATTAGCACAGTTGTTGCGGGGGCTGATGGTGTTGTGGTCACCATCACCGACGAGGAAGGAGCTGGACGTGTCGTGCAGGCCACCATGGTTGATGCCAAAGTTGATCGACCGCCACGTCCCCCAGGAGAGCTAAACAAAAATAAATCTTACATTCCCCCAGCTGAGCCCATAGTCCTTAGATCTAACACCAAAATGACAACAACTACTTCGCCTTCATTCACTCATGATTAAGATGCTATGTTGGAATATTAGAGGTATAGCTAACCCCATGGATTTTAAAAGGCTCAAGTCTTTATGTAGATCTCATAGAATTCCTATCATTGAACCGAAACTACAAGTCGACAAACTCTTAACCTATCAACTAAATCTAGGCTTTCAATACTCTTTCTCAAACCCTAAAGGAAACATTTGGGTGATGGCTCGATATGATACTGGGTTAACAGTGGTTGCCTCTTACGAGCAATCTATTTCTATGACTATCTCCAACCCTATGCTGCCGTCTTTGGGTTTATTATCTGCTGTGCATGGTAGTAACACTAAAGAAGTGAGGCGTCTATTATGGGAACACCTACTGCAAGTGTGCGACAGGTCTAATTTGCCATGGCTGGTGAGTGGGGACTTCAATGCAGTCACTCGAGTTAATGAAAAGTTTGGAGGACTACCCCTACAACAATATCTATGAAAGAATTCCTGGACTTTCAATTGGCGGCGGGTCTTTCTGAAATTCCTTTCACCGGCAACTGCTTCACGTGGGTTGACAGACAATGTGGTGCCCCAAAGCAAGGCTCTCGGTTGGACAGGGTGTTGCTAGACTCAAAATGGTTGGAATGGGCTCCACTCTCTTCGATCTCTCACTTGAACAGATCAGAATCGGATCTCGCACCTATACTCCTATGTCTCTAAGAGCACGGATACTTTAACAAAGGAGACCACCATGCTGTCAGGAACCTCTCACTCGAGCTCTACACGAAGGATGTCCACTTGAGCTCCGGGGCAAAGTTTTGGCTCGGAGCAAGAATCCGTTGACGGAGCACATCCACCATGCTGTCAGAAAAAATAGTAACGGTGAGAGACCCATCTGAGTAGGACGTACACACTCAATCCCACTACTGATATCATACTTGTAAAGGTGATCTCTCAGAGTATACGTCCTACTCAGATGGATCTCTCAGAGTATCCTCTCCGGTTGGGTTGTGTTCTGAGCCATCCGTTCTCACACTTAAAATACATATGAATTAGAACTGTGTTTTGTATTTTCGGCGAACCCAGGGATTTGATTATGTATTTTGTATTTTGGTTTCTATATTTTGGCTCCAGCTCCATTTGCATTAATCAACGGTACGACATGGTCCCTGCAGCCATTCGACTGGCGAGGCAGAAACTATGTAGCCGTAGATAAAGTTGACTGTCCTCCGACCCTCATCCCTCGGCAATAATAATACGACAACCTATCACTATATCTTATATAGTAGTAGATGATGTTTTAGTATTACATTATGTGAGTTCATCTTGATTCTGTTATATCCTTCAGATACTAGATACGATAAGAACATATACTACACCATATGTACAGAACATAGATGATTCACACTAATGTATGCTAGAATGAATTTTGGGTTGTGTTCTGAGCCATCCTTCATCTGCCCCCTTCCCTGTCCCTCTCGTTATGTCGTGAACCTCTTCCTCTATGCCATCAAAATCAGAATCCTCGACTCTCTTTCGCTTCTTGGATATTAACCCAGCTTCCAATCTCTCATTTCCTCCGGGTCCACTCTACTCCCAATCTCTTCCTCTTTTATACACGGATCTACAGAATCAATGCCATCCAAGGAAGGCAAAACTGAATCAGCATTGTCTTCCGGATCGTCCTCATCAAGGCATAACGGGCTGCTCAATGTGCCCAGCTTCTTCAACTTCTTGCTGGCTGCAGAGTCGAAATAGGAACGGGTCCTCTTTGCCGGCCCGGAACTCTGACTCGCACTCGTCGTATCGCTACCGGTTTTCTCTCCTCCTCTGACACGGGTCGTAAGAAAAGAAATTTCGTACCTCTTCTTCACATAAACATCATTGCCGCCTTGTACTCGAGCCTCGTCGTCTGTGACGCTATCCAAATTCTCGGTGCCTACATTGTCACTCGAATTTCTCCTTCGACTCGTATCGTCCTCTTCTTCACCTGTCTTTTTGCTTTCTGTCTTGCAATCATCTTCTATCACCACCGTCTCATTCGACTCCTTCTCCGATGACTCCGAGGAGAAGGAGGAAGACTCGGAGAAGGAGTCGAATGAGTCGTCGGTGATAGCAGATAATTGTAAGATAGGGAGCGAAAAGACAGGCGAATAAGAGGACGATACGAGTCGAAGGGGAGATTCGAGTGACAATGTAGGCACCGAGAAGTTGGATAGCGTCACAGACGAGGAGGCTCGAGTACAAGGCGACAATGATGTTTATGTGAAGAAGAGGTACGAAATTTCTTTTCTTATGACCCGCGTCAGAGGAGGAGAGAAAACCGGTAGCGAGGCGACGAGTGCGAGTCAGAGCTCCGGGCCGACAAAGAGGACCCGTTCCCATTTCGACTCTGCAGCCAGCGAGAAGTTGAAGAAGCTGGGCACGCTGAGCAGCCCGTTATGCCTTGATGAGGACGATCCGGAAGACAATGCTGATTCAGTTTTGCCTTCCTTGGATGGCATTGATTCTGTAGAGCCGGGGGAAGTGGCTCCTCCTCGGCAATGATGATACGACAACCTATCACTATATCTTATATAGTAGTAGATGACGTTTTAGTATTACATTATGTGAGTTCATCTTGATTCTGTTACATTCTTCAGATACTACATACTAGATTCGATAAGAACATATACTACACCATATGTACAGAACATAGATGATTCACACTAATGTATACTAGAATGAATTTTGGGTTGTGTTCTGAGCCATCCGTTCTGATTCAGCATCTTCCTTCTCCTCTCCTCCACCATGGCTCTGGACCCATCTGCTCCTCCCTACTTCCCTTCTTCTTATTTGACTCTCTTAGGCACATATGATATCTATCTCAAGTGTAGAGTCGGGGGAGAAGAAGTGGGCAAGAAGAGGAGGGGGAAGCAGTACAGCCGGCGGCATGACCCGGAGGAAGTACAGATGTTTTCTTCAAATCCGTAGGAGAACTATAAGGATATATATTTTCACAATATGTCATCTTGTCAAAGACCCTTAATATGAATATCATGTTATCGCGGTATCGGAAGACTAACATGTCATAATTTTCTAAGCCGTGTGTTTGACATAATCCTCCCAACTCTTTCCTCCTATGTAGTAATCTTGCATTATTACATAGAACTGAAATCCGGTTGGAGGATTATGTCAAAACACACGGCTTAGAAAATTATGACATGTTAGTCTTCCGACACCGCGGTAACATGGTTGTTACATTAAGGGTCTTTGACAAGGTGATATGTTGTGAAAAGATATATCCTTATAGTTCTCCTACGTATGTTGAAGAAAACCTCTGTACTTCCTCCGGGTCATGCCGCCGGCTGTGCTGCTTCCCGCTCCTCTTCCTGCCCACTTCTTCTCCTCCGACTCTACACTTGAGCTGGATATCATATGTGGCTGAGAGAGTCAAATAAGAAGAAGGGAAGTAGGGAGGAGCAGATGGGTTCAGAGCCATGGTGGAGGAGAGGAGAAGGAAAATGCTTGATCTGAACTTGAGGTGAAAAAATTATGACGTTGATAGCGTGAGAGAGGGAGAGAGGTAGGAAAAGTTCTTCTCCCCCGACTCTACACTTGAGGTGGATATCATATTTTGGTTTCTGTATTTTGGCTCCAGCTCCTATTTGTATTAATCTACGGTACGATATGGTGATAAGGACATAGTCCCTGCAGCCATTCGACTGGCGAGGCAGAAACTATGTAGCCGTAGATAAAGTTGACTGTCCTTCGACCCTCATCCCTCGGCAATGATGATACGACAACCTATCACTATATCTTATATAGTAGTAGATGATGTCTTAGTATTACATTATGTGAGTTCATCTTGATTCTGTTACATTCTTCAGATACTAGATACGATAAGAACATATACTACACCATATGTACAGAACATAGATGATTCACACTAATGTATGCTAGAATGAATCTTGGGTTGTGTTGTGAGCCATTCGTTCCCATACTTGGCAATTAAGTTGTGGACCATTATGTTTGACATTGTTGTTACAAATTTTCATATATCTGTGTTGATTGATGAGATTGTGTTTCAAACGTGTTCGTGATTGTGTGTATCTGTGTTGTTTGATACTGTGTTCGTGATACACACCATTGTTGTTGTAACAAATGGTGTAGGGGATGCTGCAAATGCTGCAGGGGATGCTGCAAATGCTGTATTTTTTATATTTTTTTTCAATATTAGCGACGTTCAGCGACGCTCAGCGACGAAAATAACGTCGCTAAGTAAGTACCCCAACATCGCTAACTGTGATGAATACCGTCGCTGATCGTCACTAAAAGTCGATATGAACGACGTCGCTAGACGTCGCTATATGTCGGTACTGTAGCGACGTAGAAAAGTCGCAGAATGTCGCCATATGGCTCTCAAGCCAGGTCAGCATCGATGCATGTAAAGTCGCACAACGTCGCTAGGATACGTCGGTAAATGATGACGTTTTACGTCGCTGGTAGTCGCTGAATTAGCGACGTGTCCGCGTCGCTAAGGCTTGTCGCAATAGCGACGTATTGCGACGTTTTCTTCTTTAGCGACTAGCTTAATCGCGACTACGTGAAAACGTCGCTAAATACATCGCTAATCGAAATTAGCGACGTATTTTCCCTATTTAGCGACGTCTTTAGGCGTCGCTGATTTGACATATTTTAGTAGTGATTGATTATGCCAACTGCTTAGTTAAAGTCGAATTAAGGCTGGCCGCTACCTGGAAAGCTTTATCTAGATGGAGTCGATCCACGTATGGGGATATATTCCAAGAAGTGAAGGTTGCTGAAGACCATGTGACTGCGATGGAGGCTGCGTATGAAGCCGATCCCTCTCTTCGTTCGTAGTGGCTAGAAGCTAGCGCTCGACTCAAATAACTGACTCAGGATCGAGGATGCCTATTGGAAGCAGAAGGCAAGAGTAAAATGGGATATAGATGGAGACAAAAACACAAAGTTCTTTCATTCATGTGTAACTATTAAACGTCGGTGTCTGCATATAGACTCTATCACTGCGGATGCTGGTCACACTCTCTTGAAGCTGCAAGAGATCCAACAAGAAGCTAATGATTATTATAGTAAGGTATTCTTCCAACCCCCTCTTACTATTCAAGAAGATTACCTTTCTCACATCCCATGCATCTTCACTCAAGAGGATAACATAGCCCTTATTGCAAAACCCTCCGTAGAGGAGCTCTTCGATACTATAAAGTGTATGGATCCTAGTAGTGCACCGTGGCCGGATGGCTTCCCTTGTTCATTCTATCGATACTGTTGGCCAATAATCGGGAATGATATTCTAGCAGCAGTACATATGTTTATGGACGGGTTCTCACTGTCCAGGACCTTCACAAGCACTTTCTTGCTTCCTATCCTGAAAAACAAAGATCCAAAGACTAAATGAATATAGGCCGATTAGCCTATGTAATTTCGTTAACAAGATTATTTCAAAGGTTCTGTCCAGGAGACTTGTGAGCACTCTTCCTCGAATCATCTCCCCGGAGCAGAGTAGATTTGTTAAAGGAAGGCAAATTGTGGGTAACATTATCTTAGTGCAAGAAATGATATCGGTGCTGGATCACAAGCATTGGGGTGGCAATGTTGCTGTTAAATTGGATATGAGAAAGGCTTATGACCGCATAAGTTGGGCATTCTTACTCCGAGTTCTGAAAAAAATTGGCTTCTGCGTTGAGTGGAGAGAGATGATTCTGCACCTGGTTGATAACGTCTAGTTCTCAACGCTTATCAATGGTAGATCATCGGGGTTCTTTCATGGCTACTGTAGCCTTCGTCAAGGAGATCTGATTTCGCCTTCTCTTTTCATTATTGCCGCTGAGGCACTCAGCAGAACTTTTATTCAGTTAAATTCCTCTTCTGGATACTCAGGCTATTATTCTCCTAGAGGATTCCCAAGGGTATCACATCTAGCCTATGCAGATGACGTCCTTGTCTTTTTCGGTGCTGACCTCCGCTCCATTCATAAGCTCATGAATGTCATTCAAAACTATGAAGTTAACTCCGGTCAGACGGTTAATACTACTAAATCGGCCATGTCCTCTCTTCGGATATTACTCCTACTAGATCTGCAAAGATTCAAGCAATTACTGGTTTTGATCTCAAACATGCTCAATCTTTCTATCTAGGATGCCTTCTTACTGTGGGTAGAAGGAATGCTGATATGTATGCAGACTTGATTGATAAAATTATGAACAAGATCTCTGGGTGGAACAACAAAATTCTCTCATATGGTGGTCGACTAGTGCTCATCAAGTCTGTGCTTTCTTCTATCCCCATTCACTGCTTAGCAGCTTCCAACCCACCTAAAACAGTTTTGAACCGAATTGAAAGTATGTTGGATGGCTTTCTTTGGGGATCTAAAGATGGGATTCACAAAAGATCATGGCTTAGCTGGGCCGAGTGGCACGACCAATTGAGGGAGGGCTTGGCGTTCGAACAATGGCTGAGGTGATGGATGCATTAATAGTAAAATTATGGTAGAAATTACGCCCTACTGATTCCCTCTGGATGTAACGCCCCAGTCCCAAAATAGATAGGACTAGGTACGTAGATGTGCCAGCCGTTGTAGGGCCTAAAATTAAGTTGCGCCCTGAACATACTAATCAGTGATCAAGTTGTGCCCAAAAATCAGGTTGCAGCCACTTATATGAAGCTCAGAGAACAGACTGCGCCGCTGAACAGGTTGCGCCATATATCAGACTGCGTCCAGTCTTGTTGCGCCAAAATCTACGTAGCGTCTGACACTTAATGGCCATCATTACCTGACAACACTGACAACTGACAAACACAGTGAACGAGGAAAATCTCTTTGAATCCCGTGAATTGTGCCGCTCAAGGAGAGTTGGTTGATAGCTGTCCTGTACGCTTCGTAAGTTGCGCCTAGGCGCAATCCAGACAAAATCTTTAGTTGCGTCTAGGCACAATCTGAATGACTTCTGCTCAAAAGCTGCCACGTGTCTAGACGCGGCTCAATCAGGCGCAGTTGACCGAAGCTCGCGCAACCTGATAAAGTGGAGACAACTTACATTCTAAAGCAGGATGACGTGGCGCACATGCCACTAATCTCTCAAGACGTGTCTACTATCCTGTACACGACCACGCGCATCTCAATCACATGATGCTACGCGTCTAAATACAGTTAGTACACGACTTAACAACTGAATGAAAGTTGGCGCAATAAGATGTTGGCGCAACCCAATATGGCGCAATCCAGCCTCGCGTACATCAGAATAATTGCTAAAACAGTTATTTCTTGAACTCTATAAATAGAGTTTCCAATTATTGTAAAATCATTAGATATATACGCACATAGATCAAGAACTCTTGTAAATTGCTGCTGCATTCTCTAGAGGCTACAATCTTCAAGTTTTAGTCCAAGGGATAAAGTGATCGTCTTCTGATCAGATTTCTACAGTTGTACTTTCCCAGAATTTATTGTACTTTGTACTATTCTTTTTCAGTTTGGAATAAACTTTTTGTTTTTGCAAACAAAATGACGACTCTGCTGGGGACGACTTTCTCCTCCGACGAGAAGGTGACAACTCAATGTGACATTGCGTCTATCGGCAAGACGCAGAAGACTCTGGTTGTTCAAGTCAACCAGGCAGCCTACGAGAATATGATCAACACCAAGAGCAACAAGCGCACTATGGCTATCGCCAAGAACAGGACTGTGTGGGCTCCTAAATCTCCCATGGTCACTGTTGCCCAGGCGCAACCTGAGTGTTCAGTGGTCAAGACACAATCTGTCTCAGCGGCTCAGGCACAGCTTGCTTCTGTTGCCCGTGCGCAACCTATTCATCCTGCTGCCCACGCGCAGTCTACTACTCTCTTTGCTGCCAAGGCGCAGCCTGTTCAAGCCATTGTTGAGGTGTAGTCTACCCATTTTGCTGCCAAGGCACCATCAGTACCCCGTAGGACTATGGCGCAACCCAAGCAACTAGCACCTCAGGCGCAGTCTGCTACTCTGGCGCAACTCAAGGGAACTAGTCTTTTGGCTATTCCCTCTTCTAATTCTCAAGTTATGAACTTGGAGAATCAATATTCTAGTGCCAACACTAGACAGAACAAAGGGAAGAGCCTTTTGACACTTCCTCAATTGGCACAATCTGTGCCTAAAATGGTCTCACGACAGAACAAAGGGGAACGCTTCTTAGCTAACCCTCTACAAAATAAAGGAAAGCACCCTTTGGTCTTTTCTCAAACTTTCCTGGTCTATGACTCAGAGGAAGATATATCAGATTCTATTCCTTTAAACAGAGGTCTTCGGATCTCTGATATTGGAAAGAATACTGACCAAAGAGGTATCTTACCTACCCCTATAGGGGTTTGGTCAAGACCTTTCCACCTTGCAAATTTTAAGATCCAAGCAAGAAAAATTGAGGGTATCACAAACAGGGACACCTGGAGCAGAATTTTCTGATTTACGCGCTTATCTTAATAGGCGTCAACCGATATCAACTTTGGCGAAACGTAAGAACCCTATGCCAAAGGCCAATCTGTACCAAAAGCCAAAGTTTAAAAAGAAAGACCCAACCACCTATGCTAATGAGTTGAGTACATCTTTGTACACTCAGGGAACTAAACATCTGAAGAATAGGAGACATGTTCCTAACATCATTAAGGAATATGTTTCTACGACTTCTTCTCGTCCTGTAGTTGTAACTGATTTGCGGCAACGTTTTACACAAAGATGAGAGATTACAGGGATGTCTTTCTCACCTCCAAATTGTGCTTCAGATCGCCACTGCATTCATGAAGTCGTCATCAACTGTTGTTGCCAATCGGCTCGACGATCTGTCTTCGATCGTCTGAACTATGCTTCAACTCCTGAACATGTAATAGAAGACGAAGACGAGCTATTATATGCTTCTGTTAATATGACTTCTTAAGCTACTAGGGGTGGAAAACGTCCAAGACGTAATGCATCCCGTAATCCTAGTCGGCAATACTTAGATCAGATCCATGCATCCAGTGAAGGTGTCTTTCAATACACTAGATTGAGAAATCAACATTTGAACCAAGGTGTCTTTAATCAAGAAGATCTCCCCATTGCCCATGTAAGAGAGAACTCTTTCTCAGAGGTTTGACGCAGATAGTGAAAGTTCTGAACAAACTATCTCATCAATAGCTGCAAGAGAAGTGACGACATATACCATTACGGAAGATCAAGCTGCCTCTACTTCAACCAGTCAAGAGCAACGAATTGTTGCATTATAGGACAAATTGAAGACCATGGCAGAAATGGTGGCAAGCATGCACACCATAATCGTGGCTCAACATACAGTGCCCCCGATTGTAAACCCTGCTACAAATCCTGAGCTTATAGCATCTTCTGTACCTGCTAGTCTGGGGGTACCAACTCCTCAGGTTGCTTCTGTGCCAATTCAAGCTGATCCCAATCAGTCTGGTGCTGGGGGTGGTAATTACCACGCTGTTCCTCCTCCTAACACTTCTAACCGGCCTACCAATTCCCAAACATCATGGGATGCTGATGAGGCTGTGAAACTCTTACGCACTCAGTTTGAGGCCTTCAAGCAGAAGGATGGCCTACAAAGACTGGGCATAAAGCAACCATATCCTACAGAGTGGAAGGAAGTTCCATTTTCTCCTAAGTACAAGCTTCCAACCATTATGCTGTTTGATGGCAGCACTTCTCCAAGTCAGTACATCAATTATTTTGAGGTGATGACTGATCAATTACAGCCAAATGATGCTCTCCTTACCAGAGTGTTCGTCGGTTGTTTAGCTGGCGCAGCCTATGACTGGTATCGTAGCTTGCCTGATGGCTGCATCACTTCTTTTGCTGGTTTCAAGCAAATGTTCTTGGAACGATTTTCTGAAGGAGTCAACGACATGACGATTTCTGCCCTCATTAAGATTAAACAGAGGCACAATGAATCCACAGAGAATTTCATTGAAAGATTCTGCCGAAAGGTACTCAAAATGCCTTTAGGAACTCTATCTGCTGTAACAATAGACACTTGCAAATCAAACTTGTTGTCTATTATCAGTATGTGGACATGATCTACACAATTCCAGGATTGGCCTTCTTTTATTGTCAACGCCAAAGCAGCCGAGGTCAGTGCCGAAAAGTTCAAGCAGTTAGGAGTCCAAATGACTCATCCTAACTAAGATGAACATTCTACACCCGGGGGTAGTAATCGCCAGAATAACCGCAAGAGTAAAGAAACACTGGCCATCAATCTTAAAGGTAAGGAGTCTTTGGCTGTCAATGTTACTCAGACGGCATCCACTCCATCAGCACCACCACAGAAGACAACTCGTCCAAAAGAAGAGTATTCTTTTGATGAAGATGATACTTTAAGCATCTTCGATTGCTTGATCAAAAGCAATAAACTTCAGCTTCCAAAGGCAAAACGGCCAGAAGAAGTGGGTAAAACTGACCACTCTAAATACTGTATTTATCACAGATTTATAGGGCATCCAACCAGAGCATGTTATGTGCTCAAGGGTAAAATCCAGGAGTTGGTCAACTCTGGAGCAATTATTCTGCAACAGGACGAGGAAAACGGTGACTGCGAATGTGGTTTCTCTACAATTCGGTGATTTTCCACCACAACTTGTGCAAGATGGTGTTGTCCCCATTCCAAGGACTACTCTTAAATTGTGAATCTCCCACCTCCTCAAAATGAATGTCTTGTTCCGCTGTCAACTGACAGAGGAGAGATTATGTAGATTCATCCAGATCTGATAGCAGAATTTGAAACGCCTTCCTCTTCTAAGCAAAAGAAGCATTCCAGATCTAAATCCAAGAACTACAATATGGTATCCTTTGAACCAGTAACAGAAGAAGAAATTCTAATGGGCACTAGATCAGGGAAACCCTATCTTCGGGAGTATTCCGAAAATCAAGAGAACCCTGCTCCGTCTCCTGATGTTCCTCCTTCATCATCTTCTCCTGTTGAAAATACACCATCCACATCCTTGCCGGTGGTCGAACCATCTCCTCCTAAACCAACATCAGCAGACAAGGGGAAGCAACCTGTTCGCTTCAACAGAGCACTAAAGAAGTCCTCATCTCTTGGACTTGAAAAGCCTTACAATTTTGACATATTGGCTCAATTGGCCAATACTCCAGCAAGATTGTCAATCTTTAAACTTTTACGTCTCTCAAAAGAAACTCGAGAGACGTTAAGTGAAGCCTTGATGCAGGCTGACGCTTGTCTTACTCTTCTTAAGAAACCTGAAAAGGAGCCAGTCAGCTGTGCACATTGGCATAGTGTATTTGAATTAATGTCCAATATTACTTTTACACAAGATGACATGTTGTTAGAAGATAATCGTCATGATCGTCCTCTTTATTTCATGGGGTATGTAGACACCATGAAAGTCGATTGCATTCTGATTGACCCCGGGTCTGCACTTAGCATTATGCCGAAGTCTTTACTGGATGCTTTGAAGATCCCAGTGCATAACCTTTCTACGACTATCACTACCATCCTGGGGCTTAATCAAGGAAGAAGTGAACCTTTGGGGAAGATACGCATAAAACTTTAAATTGGCAATCTTCGTACAAAGGTAACTTTCTATGTTATTGACAATTATGGCTCATACAATGCTTTATTGGGAAGGCCATTCCTCCATGAACACAATATTGTACCCTCTGCGTTCCACCAATGTTTCAAATATGTGGATGGTAATGGAGAAGTCCAAAAAGAGGTTGTAGATCTGAATCCTTTCAAAGGAGTTGAAGCATACTGCAACGATTCTCATATGTACAAAGAGGAATTCATGAAGGTGGTACTAGCAATGGACACAGATGAAGAACAAAAGAGTATACCTAATGATACTCTGGTGATTCCGGTCAAAGGACGTACCTCCTGTCCTCAGTCTTCTAAACATCTGACTATCTATCTTCCTTCCCATGAGAAGCGACCTAAAGGTGATAGTCAAGAACAAAGGAAGCTCACCTCTTCTGAGCCGCTTGTAATCGATCTTCGTCGCAAGAAGCTCCCTCCTCATTCTCGTTCTTCTTCTCCCCCTCTTGTCATCAATCTGACTAAGCCTGCTAAGGCTAAAGTCCCTGTTGTAAATGATGGTGTAAAATCAATAAAGCATCTCCTTTGCCGTATACTGATGTCTTTTACTATACTCAGTGTTATTTGGATATGCTAGATAACTTTAAGCAACTTACAATAGAAGTCGTATCATCTCTGCGAAATATGGTATCATTGGATTCAATAGAAGAGTCGTACTTCTTAGTACCGTCTCGAAAGAAAGATGAAAAGCCTATATTTTTCAACAAAAGGGAGAAACCAAAAATCATGCTCTATAATGATAATAGAGATGATACAGGAAGGCTACAATTACGATGCTATAGTACACAATCCAAAGCCGTCATCCGTAAAATGGGCTATGATTTCAGAACATGCCTCAACAATGGTAAAGGAAGGCGAACTCCTTTTCGTATTGCTGTTCCAAAAGGAAAATCACAACAATACCACAGTAAAACGAAACGAGGACTAGGTTATACGTCACCACTTCCAACTCCAGAACCTTCTGAATCTGATGAAGAAGAACGTTCAAACTCTTCTGATTCTATCTCATGGGATTCTGATACCAGCATTGGTCATGGTCATAGGGTGATAGTATCTTCTAACATGGTGTCTGCTGAATTCTCGGAAGATGACGAAGATGACATTGAAGAAGATCCTGAAGTGTGGACCCTTGGGCACAAAGGATGGACAATCAGTGGAAACTTCGTTTTGAACAAAGAGAGCCACCTACTGAGGATCAACTAGTCCAGATCGATATTGGAGAGGAGGGTGTATCACGACCAATCTTCATTAGCAAAAATCTCCCAGAGGATGATAAACAAGAATTAATTCATCTTATTCGTGAATATATTGATGTCTTCGCCTGGAGTTACGAAGATATGCCAGGATTAGATCCTAAAATTGCAACTCACAAGCTTAATATCTTGTCGAATGTCAAGCCGGTCAAACAACAACAACGACGATTCAAGCCTGAAATGATGGATGCAATTGATGATGAAGTTAAAAAGCTTATAGCTTGCGGTTTTATCAGAGAAGAACAACATCCTGACAGGGTAGCCAACGTTGTACCAGTTCTGAAGAAGACCGAAAAGGTTCGAGTTTGCATAGACTTTTGGGATCTCAATGATGCTTGTCCTAAAGACGAGTTTCCTCTCCCAATTACTGATGTCATGATCGACAATACATGTGGATTCGAATGAATTTCTTTCATGGATGGATTTTTTGGATATAATCAAATCCGGATGAATCCTGAAGATGAGAAACATACTTCGTTTCGTACTCCTCGTGGAGTATACTGTTATACAGTCATGCAGTTTGGTCTTAAGAACGCAGGTGCAACCTACCAGCGGTTTATGGGTACTATCTTTCGAGATCATCTGCGAAAGACTGTCGAATGCTATGTTGACGATATTGCTGTCAAAAGTTGTCTTAAGGAAGATCACATTCAAGATTTAAGAACCATCTTCAATCTAATGCGCCACCATCAACTCAAAATGAACCCCACCAAGTCTTTCTTGGGTGTCTCTAGTGGTAAATTTCTCGGCTTCGTCATTACATTTAAGGATATACACGTTGATCCCGAGAAGATCAAAGCCATTCAAAAGATGCGTCCTCCACGCAACCTAAAAGAGCTACGAGGATTCCAAGGTCGACTTGCGTACATCAGGCGGTTTATTTCGAATTTATCTGGATGTTGCAGACCATTTACTCAGTTAATGAAGAAAGGTGTATCTTTCATTTGGACGAAAGAATGTCAACGAGCATTTGACGACATAAATCGGTATTTAATGAGTCCACCGGTTCTTGTACCACCAATTTCAGGAATACCTTTCTTAATGTATGTTCGGGCATGGATCATTCGTTGGGAGCTTTGCTAGCTCAGAAGAACAAGGAAGGTCATGAGCAAGCCATCTACTATCTTAGCCGAACGATGATTAGAGCTGAACATCGTTATAGTCCGGTAGAGAAGGAATGTTTAGCCTTAATGTTTGCTGTTCAGAAGACAAGACATTGCATCATAGGCCAAACTATTCATGTCATATCCCGAGTCAATCCTCTTCGAGTCTTAATGAAGAAGCCAAGTACACTCAATTCTAGGCTTGCCACATGGGCCATATTATTAGCACAATATGATATGGTTTATGTTCTTCAAAAGTCTGTGAAAGGCCAAGCACTTGCCGACTTCTTAGCAGCTCATCCTGTACCTGAGACATCTAAACTCTATGATGAGATTCCGGACGAAACATTGGAATCAAAATATGATCTCAAAAAATTTTTCTACCTGGAGGTTGTTCTTTGATGGAGCTTCTAGAATTGGACCTGGAGGTACCCTTGTGGCTGGAGTGGAAATTGTTCTTGTTTCACCCGATGGATTAACTATTCAAAGGGCTTATTCTTTAGACGAATCATGCTCTAACAATGTGGCTGAATATAATGCCTTGCTCATTGGACTCCAATTGGCTAAACAACTGGGTATTGAATATCTCGAAGTATATGGCGACTCTAAGCTGATTGTTAATCAGGTTAGAGGCATATATGAAGTCCGACATCAAGATTTAGTACCATACCATGAAGCAGCAACCAGGATAGCTTCTTCATTCAAAGGATTTTTCATCGAACATGTACGTCGGGCATGCAATACAGAAGCTGATGCCTTAGCTAACCTAGCTGCGGCATTGGCAGTACCAGTCAAAAGACAACAGATGGTTGTTATCTCTAATAGAGAACTATTCTGTGTTGAAAACAACCACAACATTGAATTCAGCAACCTAACTGAATTCAACGTCACTTGCGAGGACTGGAGAGCACCTTTTATTGATTTTGCAGTACATGGCATCTTGCCAGAAGATCCTAAAGAAGCTACAAATATCCGTCGTCGATCGCTTCGATTCTATTATAATCATACAACTAAAACACTCTATCGACGAACTTTTGATGGACTACTCTTGAGGTGTCTCGCTGGTGATGAAGCAAAGCAGATATTACGTGAAGCTCATGATGGTGTTTGTGGAGCACATCAGCCTGGTCCTAAACTACAGGATCGTATTCGACGTATAGGCTACTACTGGCCCTCTATGGTATCATATGCTATTGACTATGCAAGAAAATGTCGTGCATGTCAAATTCATGCAGATTTTATTCACCAACCATCAGAATTTCTTCATCCGACCGCTGCCTCATGGCCTTTTGAAGCTTGGGGCATGGATATAATTGGCCATATCAATCCTCCTTCATCTAAAGGACATCGGTTCATCTTAGCTATAACCGATTATTTCTCCAAGTGGGCAGAAGCTATACCTTTGGCCGAAGTTAAAACGAGTATTGTCATCAACTTCATCAAACATCATGTGATATATAGATTTGGTGTCCCTCGCCGAATCATCCATGATAATGGGCCGCAATTCATCAGCCAGAAGTTTAATAGGTTATGTGATGACAACAGAATCAATAATGTTGCCTCTACGGCCTATAATCCTGCGGCTAACGGGTTGGTTGAAGCGTTCAACAAGACCATTATTAAACTCCTTAAAAAGTTTGTCTCTATCAACAAACGTAATTGGAGTGATAAACTTGGAGAATGTCTATGGGCATATCACACTACTGTCCGTAATCCTACAGGCTGCACACCTTTTTCTATTGTATATGGGTGTGAAGCTGTTTTGCCTTTGGAAATTCAAATTCCATCATTGAGAATTGCCATTGCTATCGAACTTACTACAGAAAATAATGATCGTCTTCGGCTTCAAGAATTGGAGGCACTCGACAAGAAAAGGTTACTGGCTCAACAACACATTGAACTTTATCAGGCCCAGGTTTTAAAAGCCTTTAATCGCAAAGTCAGAGTGCGAACTTTTCAGGAAGGCGAGTTAGTCCTTACAGTTAGACGTCCCATAACTATGACACATATGAGCAAAGGCAAGTTCGAGGCAAAATGGGAAGGGCCGTATGTGGTAAATAAAGTCTTCTCAAATGGAGCCTATCAGTTAACAGATATGGATGACAGAGTTGCTATGATGCCCATCAATGGCAAATTTCTCAAGAAATATTATGTATAAAGTTGAAATGTACTTTATTTTCAGAGACATGATGTAAATAAAAGTTTATTTCTTTTTTATTCAAAAGCGGAATGGAATTACATAATATTAAGGACGGGAAGGTGGCCCTGACCCTTCCTGATTAAATGCATAATTTGCCAATCGTTCAAACATCTCATTGCCGGAACTCACGAAAAACTCGCAAGCAGCCATCCTCAATGCTTCTTCTTCGGCAGTTTTTCCAGGTTCCACCAGTTCCGCAATCACATCCCGTCTCGGTGCAGGAAGAGTTGAGCCTTCACCCCTTTCTTTCTGATGAGGCACTGGAGGCTCAGCAGGAGGCATCTTGGTCCCTTCTTTAGTCTTCAGAGCGAGCAAATCTTTGGAAGAAATTTTTTTTGTACATAAGGGAAAGAGATTGGCAATATCTACAAAGTTTTGTTCTATTTATAGGCAAAACAACTAGATAATCGGCCTCGAGAACTGATACGACTTTTGGAAAGAAGCACAACTGTTCGTTCATTTATAACCGTTCATTCATTTATAACTGATCATTCATTATCCCTTCTTCGAAACCGACGTGATTGATTCATTCATTTTCTTCTTCGAGAGTTTGAATGACCATTCATTCATTTCAATGTCTCTTCTTCGAAAATCGAAGTGACTGATAACTCATTCATTTATCATAATGAGAATTCATATCTCTCACGACCCTGAATTTCAAATATTCATGTCAAACAACTTACCACATTCATATTCTCTCTGTATTCTGTTATCTATGATAGCATATCAAAATCAAATTATAAAAGGAAGAATAAGAGAAGATGATTTCCTTATTTCTTCTTCAAAAAACATAGATACATCTTGATGGAAATCTATTACATCTCGATTTTCATTCTAAATATAACATGAAGGTCTATTACATCTTTGGATTATCTTATTTGTTGGTGGCAATTCCTTGTCGTCTCGACCTGAAGCAACGAGCCAGACAATGGAATCAACTCTGGTATTCTCTCTCAGAAAGACGAGAAGAGAACCACAGAGTAAAGCAGCCCAAAGATGAGCTGCTGTCAATACAACTGGTGGAGAGAAGACGACCCGCCAGGGGAACTAGGAACGAAATCACCCTTGTGATACAATTTCTAGTTCTGCGTCTCCACCATCCGACTCTCATGTATATAGGCTCTTCCTATCATTTGAGGAATACCCTTCTTAAACATGAAGAGTTCTGAGCTGTCTGATTTGAGTGTCAGAACCACATGAGCTATCTGATGTGAGTGTCAGAAGAATGCCCTCTGCAGCATCCAAATCACCAATGCCAGTCCTGAAGAAGCTTGCTAACCGAGTCTCTGCACATATTAATAAAATAAGAGGAGTTAGCAGAATCTATCAAACAGTGTGCGCCTATCAAACTTTTGCACACCAGTAGTGTGCGCCTATCAACAGATGCATATCAACAATGTGCGCCTATCAATATGCGCATACCAGCAGTGTGCGCCTACCAATAGGCACACATCAGCACTGCGTACTGATCAAACAGGCGCATATCAGAAATACGCGCCGATCAATAGACGTATATTTCTTCAGTGCGAGTCGATCAAACTAGCGCATGTCAGCATTACACGCCTCTGATCGAAGCTAAACACTGGACCACAGTATGCACCTATTCTCAGAAATAGTTAGTGCATATCGACAGTGTCTACAACATGCAAGTCAGTGCTTATCTTCAAAAGTGGCACAAAAGAAAAACGCTCATATAAGAAAATCATTGGTTCTTTGTTGAGACTTACCAACTTTTGAAGACGCAGCATACAAAAGAATAACATCAGAATGAAGTGGCACAAGTAGGAACTTGTGAGAAGCCATTTTGTTTTGAGAAAGTATGGATGACTCTTTCGTTTCTGGTTGTCCTTTTTTTAAAAAAGAGTGAAAGATGAAGACGGGTGCGTCATTCTAGGAGCCTATTTTGGAAAAGAACTAAAAATGGGTGCCTAAAACTGTGTGACGATTGCCATGTGTCCCTCAGAAGAAACATTAAACAAAGAATTAGCCAAAGGAATGCGGCCACGTGCGCTATTCAAAATTACAACCACACAACATATCAGAAATTTTAAATTTCATTTCATAAAGATAGGTGGACCCCTACAGACAAGGACACACGAAAAGAGAATAGAATTTTTGGCACGCATAAACATTATTTCTTGTTCTTGCCTTCATCGATCTGACGAAGGGCAGCGTCCAATTCCTGCATGTTGCGGATCCCCGAGCGACGCATCAGATTAAGGAATCCCTCCGAATGGCCATGCTCTTCAGAGGACGAGTCTAGACCAAAACAGTCTAAAAAGTTCACCGCTCTCAGCGATGGGTTAGCCTCCAACAAATAAGTTGTAGGCGCAACATCATGTCCCGCTTCAGGGGACTTGATCATGGTGTCAGCATTTATCTCCATCTCTTCCTTCTTGGGGGCCATTGAAGAACAGAAGTGAAGAATAAAGCACAAAGATCAACTACTACATATATATCAACAAAATGACTTCATATTCCTCATGGGAAACTAAAAATAATCAATAAAACTCGGGAAGACGAAGAGAAGATTGAGTATTTTCGAAAAAGAAATTTAATTGTGATGACCGAGCATTGACTAGCGCAACTTGACTCAGTCAAAATTTTTATAAATTCAAAGTATTTCAAAACTTTGAAACGTTTTTAAGTTTTGAAAACTTTGAAGAGGGTCTTGTAGGGCCTAAAAATTAAGTTGCGCCCAAAAAATCAGGTTGCACCACTGATATGAAGCTCAAAGAACAGACTGCGCCGCTGAACAGGTTGCGCCGTATATCAGACTACACCCAGTCTTGTTGCGCCAAAATCTACGTGGCGTCTGACACTTAATGGCCATCATTACCTGACAACAGTAACAACTGAAAAACACAGTGAACGAGGAAAATCTCTTCGAATCCTGTGAATTATGCCGCTCAAGGAGAGTTGGTTGACAGTTGTCCTGTATGCTTCGTAAGTTGTGCCTAGGCACAATCCTGATAAAATCTTTAGTTGCGCCTAGGCGCAATCTGAATGACTTCTGCTCAAAAGCTGCCACGTGTCTAGGCGCGGCTCAATCAGGCACAGTTAGCCGAAGCTCGCGCAACCTGATAAAGTTGAGACAACTTACATTCTAAAGCAGGATGACGTGGCGCACATGCCACTAATCTCTCAAGACGTGTCTACTATCCTGGACACGACCACGCGCATCTCAATCACATGATGCCACGCGTCTAAATACAGTTAGTACACGACTTAACAACTGAATGAAAGTTGGCACAACAGGAGGTTGGCGCAACCCAATGTGGCGCAATCCAGCCTCGCGCACATCAGAATAACTGCTAAAACAGTTATTTCTTGAACTCTATAAATAGATTTTCCAATTATTGTGAAATCATCAGATACATACGCACAAAGATCAAGAATTCTTACAAAATTGCTGATACATTCTCCAGAGGCTACAGTCTTCAAGTTCACATAGTCCAAGGGATAAAGTGATCGTCTTCTGATCAGATTCCTACAGTTGTACTTTCCCAGAATTTATTGTACTTTGTACTATTCTTTTTCAAGTTTGGAATAAACTTTTTATTTTTACAAACAGCCGTATAATAAATATACGTAAGCTGTAAAATACAGTAAAGCCATGACAACTAATATCATCCACAAAGTAAAGACAAAGCTTTTATAGAATTAAGTAAGAATTTATTTTATGTACATGATGTTGGGCGGAGACAAATCTACTACCAACTAATAAGAGAAGTAATACATAAACAAAGAAATGATGTGGCAAGAGTAGCAAGAACGATCCAAGAGCACGTCATCTTCGAAGGAATAGAGAAGATCATGACCTTGGCTATGATACCTGCAAAAAGACAAGAAACATACACACCTGCAGAGATAGCAGGTCCTCAGAGGGACGTAACAAGATACACAATATCATGCCATAAAACTGAATATGAACTGCTCAATAATAAGTTGAATCGAATCATAACATGGTCCAATACTCCATCCTTGAATTAGCATACCATCCCCCCAACCAAACAGGGACATGAGATGGCACCCTAATCCATGATGAAGTATCTTTCCATGCCGTAATCTGATATAGTATCCGGACCACAACAAGGTTCAATACCTTCTCATCGAAGCACTGAGCCACACCTACAACCAAACAAGGACAAGGTGTGGCAAAATAGTCCGTGACAAGTTACTATTCCAAGCTGCGATCAGGTATAAGTACACAAATCAAAAGTACCTATACCAAACGGATAAGGTAGCCTAACCGTTCTAAGTAAATGCAGTTAAGAACAAACCTCCAACGCATGGGCTCTCTGGCTAATATGGGATCAAAATAGTCTCCCCTTAGGGCACCAGGGGCCTAAGAGCATAACGTTCAGCGAAGCGACAATGACTGTCAGTAATAACGTTTCATAAAACTTCAGTGGCCGTCAGTAAAATGGGTAATGTCATCCGCATCTTCGGCGGAGCTCACAGGTTACAAAAGGTAAAGTACATAGTAGCCCATACGCTAAGGAACTGTCTTCCCCACCCCATGCCTACTATGTTGTATCCACAACACGTATAACCTCTATTAACTGCTAAGTCAAACTAATCATGCAATACTATTAGCAGTTAGTTCTATTGCATGATTTATACGTACCTGTGGCCAGCCAGCTACGCATGTCCGAGTTCTATATGCAACTCGCGACTTTGTGGCACAGCCGTGTCAAGGCCAATGAATGCAACACAACAAAAGGTGGTTTCTTAAATCTAGGGTTAATGTGTATAGAAATAATTAATTAGCAGAAAATATAACTAGAAAGTAATTTGTATCTCAATATGACTAAGCAATAATAAATATATGCATGAAATATGAGCTAAAGCAAATAGACATCAAATGACAAGGTATCTTGCCTGATGTTGCGCCTGATGTGGTGCAGTATTCCGAAAAGTCCCAGTTTGTCTAATAGCCATCATTGTTATGTAGAGGTCCGAAATTGCGAAAAAATATTTAAGCACAATTAGTCATGATCAGTGGGGATAATTGGGGAGAATTCATGGAAATAGATACATATACTATTTTTAGAAAGGATTTATAGTTCTTTGAAAACTAGATTTTATTAGTCTAAAAATACTTGGGAAAAATATTTGTAAATATTAGAAAAATAATTATACGAATTTGGTAACCACTTTTTATAAAAAAATAAATAAAATATTTGAGAATCTGAAAAAACATTAATTTTGGTAAAACCTAAATTTAATTTGGAAATAATATTTTTAGTAATATATTTAGTCTAAGCCAAAATTTATATTCATTACACTAATAATTTATTTATTACTAGCCATACTACATAATATAAATACAACTAAATTCACATATGCTAATATACTATTTATTACATATGGATATTTATTAAGAAAAGAAAGAAATAAAAGGAAAAGAAAAGTAAAGGAAAATAGAAAAACAACAAAAGCAACAAAAACAAAAAGAACAAAAACGAAGAAGCATACGCAGCAGCTTCGGCTTGCTTTCTCTTTGTTTTTAGACGAGGGCGAGAGAAGTGAGGATGAGGGAGGCTCGGGGAGAAGGAGAGGCGAGAGAGACATGACGGGAAGAAGAGGGCACGGGAGAGAGGAACGAGAGGAGAAGGAACTCACTGTGGGTCAACACGACAGGCGCGGCGGCCGGAGGGCTGATCGTGGTAGGCTTGGTGAGGAGCTGAGGGAGGCGGCCGCACGGGATGGGCTTGGGCTTGCGGCGCTCCTGGACTACGGGCGGTCGCCGGATGCACGACGGCGGAAGCTTGTAAGAGGACTCCCAAGTATCCCTTTCAAAAAGGATATGGTGTGTGAAGAATGCGAGAAAAGTAAGTTGACCAAGTCATCCTTCAAATCCATCAACTCTGTGAGTACCACTAGACCTCTTCAACTTATTCATATGGATCTTTTTGGTCCTAGTAGAGTTGGTAGTCTTGGAGGCAAGCTTTATGCTTTTGTTTTGGTTGATGATTTTTCAAGATTTACTTGGGTTATTTTTCTTGCTTGCAAAAGTGATACTTTTCGTGAATTTGTTGCTTTTTGTAAACGTGTTCAAAATGAGAAATATTTTTCTATTAACAAGATTAGAAGTGATCATGGAGGAGAATTTGACAATGCCGATTTCAAAAGATTTTGTGAAAAGAATGGTTTTGGACATGATTTTGCTTGTCCACGAACTCCTTAACAAAATGGTGTTGTAGAGAGAAAGAATAGAACCCTTGGCGATATGGCCCGGGTTATGTTAAACTAATATAAGCTCTCCCAATATTTTTGGGCGGAAGCCGTTAACACGGCATGTCATGTTATAAATAGGTTCTTGATTAGACCTATTTCTAAAAAGACTCCTTATGAGCTTTGGTTTGACAAAATTTCCTCTATTAAATATTTTAAAGTTTTTGGATATAACTGTTTTATTTTGAATACCAAGGTTAACCTAGGCAAGTTTGAAGAAAAAGCCTATGAAGGAATATTTCTTGGATACTCTACTCATAGTAAAGGTTTTCGTATTTTTAATAAAAGAAGTCTTGTTGTCGAAGAGTCAATCAATGTTTCTTTTAATGAACTTAACTCTTCTACATTCTCCTCTTCCGATGATATTGATGACATCTCGTTTGGGTTGGAGAACTCCTCTATTGGAGATCGTCCTTATTCATCTAACAATGAAGTTATGACTCCTCCAACAAAAGAGTCCCGACCACTCGAGCCTCCTCAAAAAGATCTCCCAAAAGAATGGAGATTTGTCACCAATCATCCTAAGGAGCTTATCATTGGAGATCCTTCTTCCAGTGTTAGCACTAGATCCTCCACTCGTGATCTTTGTGCAAACGTGGGTTTTATCTCTCAAATAGAGCCTAAAAATATTAATGATGCTTTTCATGATAAATTTTGGAAGATAGCGATGCAAGAAGAGCTAAATCAATTTGAGCGAAACAAGGTTTGGGAACTTGTCCCAAAACCTAGCAATCATCCTATTATTGGAACTAAATGAGTGTTTCGAAATAAACTTAATGAAGATGGGTTAGTGACTTGTAACAAAGCCCGATTGGTTGCTCAAGGCTATAACCAAGAGGAAGGCATTGACTACGACGAAACCTATGCTCCGGTTGCTCGTCTTGAATCCATTCGTATGCTATGTGCTTTTGCTTGCTTTAATGATTTTAAACTCTTTCAAATGGATGTTAAGAGTGCTTTTCTAAATGGTATTATTAAAGAGAAAGTTTATGTAAAACAACCTCCCGGCTTTGAAGATTTTTAATTTCCTAATCACGTGTTCAAACTCCATAAAGCCCTTTATGGCCTCAAACAAGCTCCCCGTGCTTGGTATGAGCGCCTTAGCTCCTTTCTTGTTTCACACAATTTTTCTAAGGGCAAAGTCGACACGACACTTTTTATCAAATCCCATAATGGCACTCTTTTATTGGTTCAAATTTATGTCGATGACATTATTTTGGTTCTACTAACAATACACTTTGTGTAGAATTTGCTAAAGTTATGCAGGAAGAATTTGAAATGAGCATGATGGGTGAACTATCATTCTTTTTGGGCTTACAAATCAAACAAGGACCCAAAGGGACCTTCATCAATCAAGCAAAATATACAAAGGATCTCCTCAAGCGTTTCGAACTTGACTCATCCAAATCAATGAGGACTCCTATGGCAACAACAACAAAGCTTGACAATGATGAAGATGGCACATCGGTCGACATTCATAAGTATCGAGGTATGATCGGTAGTTTACTTTATCTAACTGCTAGCCGTCCTGATATCATGTTTAGTGTATGTCTTTGTGCACGATATCAAGCAAATCCAAAGGAATCACACTTTTGTGCCGTCAAGCGTATTTTTCGATATCTCAAAGGCACCGTTAACATGGGCCTTTGGTATTCGAAATCTTCATCCTTTGAGCTTCACGGCTTCTCGGATGCAAATTTTGCCGGATGCAAGATTAACCAAAAAAGTACTAGCGGCACATGTCAATTCCTTGGGAAATCCTTAGTATCGTGGTTTAGTAAAAAACAAAATTATGTTGCTCTTTCAACCACTGAGGCCGAGTATATTGCGGTCGGTTGTTGTTGTGCATAAATTCTTTGGATGTCACAAATACATATAGATTATGGCATTTCGCATACTTGCACCCCTATTAAATGTGATAATACTAGCTCGATCAATCTCACGAAAAACCCGATTTGTCACTCACGCACGAAGCACATTGAAATTAGACACCATTTTCTTTGTGACCATCAACAAAAGGGGGATATCCGCCTTGAATTTATTGACACTACTTATCAGTTAGCCGATATTTTCACCAAACCACTTCCGGAGGATCGCTTCGTTTTTCTTTGCCAAGAATTGGGCATCTTAAACTTCGACTCATAGTTATTCTCGGCCGGCACACCGACGGTATACTGCGGTATACCGACGGCATGCCAATTTTGGTTCAGAATTATGTTCTGTGCCAAAAATCGGTATACCGTCGGCATACGTCGGCATACCGACGGTATACCGGTTTGCGGCGGACTGCTGTATCAGATCGAGCTCGGGCCCCACCTTTCTTCCATTCTCTCTTTATTCCTTTCTTCCCCTCATTAATATCCATCACATCCATCGTCTCCCTATTTAATACCCAACTCCTCCTCTCCTCTTCCCAATACCCTAACTTTCCATCCACATTAATACCCATCCCTTCCTATTCCCCATTAACTCCTCCATTTTCATCATTTCCAACCCACCACCCTTTCCACTTCCTCTCTATAACCGTTTCCACCCTTGCCACTTCCTCTCTTTAACCGTTCCCACCCTTCCCCTTCCCACCATCTCTTTTAAAAACCCTATTCTCTTCATCATCCTCCTCCATTTTTTATATCTTCTCAAAACCCTACTTCCTCCTCCAACTTTCTTCATCTCCTCTATGGCCAATCCCAAGCATCCCCGTTCCTCCTCCACCGCTTCGACTCCCTTCACCCCGGTGGCTCTCCCACATGGATATGACCAGCGGGTCTTCACTTCCTCTTTGGCCGCAGAATCTTGGTTCCAGCACTTCGTGCACCATAACGTCTTCAAAGGCCGCGCCATTAACTGGAACCTCTTTCCCGGCCATGTTTATCTCTTCGAGAAGACCGGTCTCTCTTTCCTCCTTCGGTGTCAGGTGCCTGTCTACCCCGCCGTCGTGCATTTGTTCTACTGCAACATGGTTCCTGACATCGAGAACGGCGCCATTGAGACGATGGTCAACGACCGCCATTTCCGCCTGACGGCTCGTGACATCGCTACCATTCTCGGCGTCCCGGACAGAGGAGAGGCTCTGCCGGACTTGGCTGCTCTCTATCCTTCGATGGAGTGCTCCTTTGACGACTTATGTGCTATCATATACAAGGGCCCAAACCCTCCTGCTATCCCGGCCCTTTCCGCCCAGCTAGAGCCGTTCTATTACGAGCTCCATAGGATCGTGTGCCACACCCTCTATCCCAAGGGCGACAACTATGATGCCATCACCGCTGACGCCCTGGTTTGCATGTATTTCTTCTATTCGAAGAAGTCTTGGTCCTTCCCCAAGACTCTTCTCAATGCCTACTTCGGCGTCCTGCCTGCGGGGAAGCAAAATCTCTACTATGGTTCCTTCATCACTCTCATCTTGGAAGCAAAACAAGTCGACCTCTCCCTTTGCTACTCGGAAGGCATCCCATCCTTCCTTGTTGTCTCTCGTTCCCTCGGTGGTGGTGCCTCCACATCTCGTGCCTCCTCCCAAAAGCCGCCAGCTTCTACTCCTGTTGCACCCGCCTCTACTCCTCCTGCCTCCGGCCGCTACATGCCGCTGACACAGCAGCATTTCGACATACGTATGGCTCAGGCAGAGGAGCGGATGCGGGCCCACACTCGTGGCCTTGGAACCCTGATCCAATCCCGCTTCCATGACCAGGCGTATTTCATTCAGCGCACCCTTCAGGACCGGGATGCATTTCTGGATCTGAATCTTCAGGATCCAATGTACCAGGCCTCCCGCTTTTTCGATCCCAATACCTACGGCTTTATGTACCCGGACGACATTGATCCTTTTGGTGCTTTCCACCGGGCTCAGGATGGAGGGGATGATCCGGCCGATGAGTAGGGGTGGCTTCCTTGTGTTGGTGATGTCGAATAAGTGGTTGTCTTTTTCTTTTCTTTATGGTTTTATGTCTTTTGAGGTCCTTCGGGGACCAGTGTTTGAGTGTCTTTAGTTGTGTGTAGTCCTGCGGGAACTTGATATATATTTCTTTTATTGTCTTGCTAACTCTCTTAGAGGAGAGTTTTTATCAGTTCTTATGTAGTGTTGACAGTCTTGTCACGCATGTATCCAATTCCAAACATTTTATCTATCAATGCATGCTTTTATCTATGATACTGTATTCCATATTCACTGCTACTTATTTATATATATATATATATATATATATATATATATATATAAAAATATATATATATATATATATATATATATATATATATATATATATATATTCCCATCTTTGACTAAGTGACAATGGGGGAGAAAACGTATTGAGGGGGAGTTGTCTACCTACGGGGGAGTCACTCCCTGAAGATGCTATCTCTCTATTTTGTCAATTATCAAAATGGGGGAGATTGTTGGCACATTTTATTTTGATAATATTAACAGCATCTTCATAGTTCAGTTTTCTCTGTTTATCAGATTGACATCAATTCAGAAGCTCTACTACATTAAGTCTGTCCATTCAAGATTACCAACCATTGCCTTGAAGACTGAAGCAAAGACCGGCGTTCCTTGAAAAGACGGCTCTCTACACTTCAAGATTTCGAGTCTGTACAAGGTCTAGGTCTTTCTGTAAACACTTAAGGTTGGATGACAAAACTAAAAGCTTTCAAATTCCTCAGTCAAAAATCAATATCTTATAGAACGGCATACCGGCGGTATGCTCCGGAATTCCGGCGGTATACCGTTTTATTGACCACAAAACTTTATGTGAGAAATGTCGGCATACCGACGGTATGCTCCGGCATACAGGCGGTATACCGTTTTGTGGACCACAAAACGTTCTGTGACAAACATCGGCATACCGACTGTATGCTCCGGCATACCGACGGTATACCGTTTTGTTTGCCTCAAAAATATTCTGTGATAATTATCGGCATACTGACGGTATACTCCGGCATACCGGCGGTATACCGTTTTGTGAGCCATAAAATATTCTGTGACAAACATCAACATACCGACGATATGCTCCGGTATACCGACGGTAGACCGTTTTGTTTATCACAAAATGTTCTGTGACAAACATTGGTATACCGACGGCATACTGCGGCATACCGACGGTATACCGGGTTACGAAATTTGATTTTTGATTGGCAAACACTAGCATTAATGGCGAGCATTAGATGCTCCCAACGGATATAATTATAATCGTTACTGTTCGACCGGTATACCGACGACATGCCAGTCCATACCGACGGTATACCAGTCAACCTGTATCCAGGAGCATTGAATGCTGCCTACTCTTGGTTTATTTATAAATGCAAGCCTTCTTTCTTCTTGAAGGTTTATCCACTCTTGCCATAAATTTTCCAAACAACCAAGAGCTCCACCATTAATACTCTACCAAGCTTTTAATTGTCATCCTCTCCCAAAGTGCTAGAGTATTTAAGAGTTGTAAATTTCGATCTTCAAGTGTCAGAAGATCAACAAGTTATCTTCTCATTTCTTTGAAGTTGGCGAGCCTTCGTAAGAAAACTCGTGTGTTGAAGTTGGCGAGTTCTTCGGATCCAAACTCGTGTTGAAGTTGGCAAGTTCTTCGGATCCAAACTCGTGTGTACTATTTTATTAAATAGTGGATTTAAGTCGGAAAGAGTTCCGGGACTGGATTGCCTCTAGCGAGGATACCAGGATACATCTTATGTTTGATCTTCTTACGCTCTCTTTTTATTTGACGTATATTGCTTCTTGTGCTTAAGTTATTTTTTATTTTCCTATTCACCCCCCTCTAGGGTTCTACAAAGAGTAGCTGCGGTGGTCGGACTCCGGGTCTGCGGCCTGTGGCCCGTGGTCAATGGTGGTGCGGGCAGTGGCTATTAGGAGGGGAGATTGGTCGGAGTAGACAGGGGTCAGGCAGCGGCTAGGATTAGGTTTGTGTCGGGGACTGTCCGACCCGAGAGAGAGTAATGGGTTTGTCTTCGGGATTGTCGGACACGGAAGTGATAATGCAGGCGTAAAAAGAATATTTTATATTGGAAAGACACCCGGGATTGGACCCGAGGCCGTCACGGAGGAATTTGGACATCGACACGGTACACGACACTTTTGTGGAGATTTTGGGTTATGAGATTTATGGAAAAAGAACAAGGGAGCTCTCCTTATATAGGAGGTGGACTCCTAGATAGATATGGACTAGTAAAAATTCAAACCCTCTTTTAGATAATTTACTATTTAAATTAAATCAATTTTAAAACCAATTTAATCAAATCCAATTCCAAAATCCAATTTGAATCTAGATAAATCCAAATCCAACTTAACTATAGATAAGTCCAATCTTTAAATCAAATCAAATAAACTCTAATCACCATTTAAATTGCCACAAATAAATTCAAAATATCTTTTTTGTAAATTAAAATAATAATAATTTTGAAAATCACAATAACTATTTGAACATTAATACGAAATAACTTCACAAATACCTTTTTAATAATTTAAAATAAAATAATTTTGAAAATTCAAAATATCTATACGTGATTTAAATTTCATGTACCTATCATGCAAATAATACATTTTATTTATAGAAATCAAATAAAATAGAGCTTTGGCAATCACGACACAAATAGATAAAGATATTTACTTATACTATTTTGGAACAAAAATATATTTTTCTATAATAAAACGTTTTGTATAAAAATAAAATACTATATACGTATTCGCGATAGACATACAAATACCAAATATAAAAACCAATACCAAAATAAATCAATTAAAAAAAATCATAGTGAAATTTTAGGGGATTTACACGGGACGAAATTCATGCGGGCTAAATATTGTTCATACACACACCCTTCTCAGGTTGAACTTACTTCGGCAGCTTCTCATGTTTGGAAGCGACTTCTCAGAGGCTGTTAGCTTGGGGAACAATACATCCTTCAGAGGAAGGGGAAAATCCGACGTGGTCGCCAACTTCTACATGTATTTTTAGTATCCATTTGGCATGGGAACTGATCCGCGCTCACTTAACACTAGATCCTGCTTTCAAAAATGTATGGAGCAAATGCATTCCTACCAAATGGTCGGTTCTGCTATGGAGGATATTGTTGAACAAATTGCCAACAGATGATAACATTCAAAAATTAGGTTTCTCCATGGCGCCGACATGTCATTGCTACCCCATGCGCTCATCAGATTCTGTTGTCCATATCTCTGGTGAAGGGGAGCTTGCAAAAGGAGTGTAGGACTTTTTCCAGAATGCTTTTAGAGTTCGGGTTCGGGGGGTTGACATATTGCAAAGGCTTCAAGATTGGTGGCGACGGAGGCATAAACATGTTAAGCAGATAGTGGTTGGAGCTATATGTTGGGTGATACGGAAAACCGAAACAAGTGAAGATACGAAGCTTACTGTGTCGATCGAAGCCAACTCATTGCAGAAGTTCGAAGGCAAATTAAGAAAGTGATGATCAGATGCGAACATGCGGTTCTTCCAGAGATTATGTAGTATGTTGGAAATGTTTGGGAAAGGGCTGACTTCTATATATCCATCACTAAACAATTTATCGAATACCTATGGTGCTCCACGTGAGTATCGTACCAATTCTACAATACTCTCGTGATATGTCCAAGATACATATACCAAATATTGTCCGAACCTATCCAAATCACATGAGTATGTTTAAAACAATAATTAGAGCCTAATTAGAATAATATATATGTGTGTCACATGTGTCGTAGGAGGAAACCTCCAAAATGACTCTGCGTCCCACTGTATCATGATACGACCTACTCGTATCCAATTGTGGACACGGATCTAGACACGCACAACTAAGATAGGTCTAATTAGATCTAAATTACCAAATGACAAACATTTGGTACACCATTCTTGGAATTTTACCAAAATGGTACAAAAACTCAATGTAACTTCCACATAAAGAGTCATTAGAGCCTACTTCTTCCTCCTATAGATAGTCCTAGTTCATGGGTGGGTTCTAATGGTCAAAATGTACAATTAGAGTCTACAAAGAGGAGAAATTGAGATGTATATCTATTAGGAGATGGATTTCAAATACAAAGCCCGGTGGATACGGTTTGAACACAAGCTCCTAGACAAAGCTTCCTCTCTTAGAGCTTCTTGCCTCACCCAAGCTCCTAGGCTCCTTGAGTATTGATTATAGAAGAGATGTAAAAGCTTAAAAAATTTCAAGAGAGAGCGCCACGCCATTTACAGTTAGAGTGCAATGCTATCTACTAAATGGCACCAGTAGCAAAGCTTCTCCAAGAAGGCAAATCATCAGTCATGATTACTGAAAGAAGACAGTTGTGAGCTCCCAAAATTTTCTATTTAATTTATAAATCATATAACCTTTTTGCTCAACTATTTTTATTCCATATTAGAAATTTATTTTTGTATGTATGGTTAAATTTATCTAATACGTATTAGTATTATTAAATACAACTAGATTGGGATGTTGTGGTGAATGCTTGAATTTAGGAAGCTATAGAAATCTATTAGTTGGAATTATCCTTTGGAAAATAGAATATTTTCTGTAAAGGGCTTAGACATATATTGCAAATAAATGGGTGTAGCAAATATTGATGATTAGTTGATATAGTTGATTTTATTTTCGCAATGGAAATTTGTACCTTTTATTTGGGCTTGTATTTAATATGAACCCAAATTCCCTACAGACAAAATTTCCTAATAACTAGATTCCTTAAACCAACTTCCTTAAAAACACCCCTAAGCCACTTAACAAATAGAAGAATGAAGCAGACAACAACCTCCTTTCGTTTGAATTAAACGGCTACTTTTAGATAATTTTCGGGTGTCGGGTGCGTGGGAACTCCCCAACCCGTTAGCAATCTAGTGGCAGCCGCTGTTACTTCCGGGCGAGCCAAAACCCGACATGACCCGCAATAACCTACCCGTTATTTCAAAGGGATAGTGCTGTTCTTCTTTTCTTCTGGCCGACGTACTGTAGCACCTACAAATGCAGGCACGCGCTCGTACGGGGAACGACCATTTCAGCTCTGGAGAAACCCTAACCCCCTCTCCTTATTAATACTCTCCTACTCCCTCTCTCTCTCTCTCTTTCCTATTCTACACCTGAAGACCTAGCCGCCAGCTCCATGCCTTCATCATCTTCATCATCATCCATCATCGACATCACCATCATTCCGTCAACTTCGCCGTCGCCAAGAGCAGACCAGGCTCGCTATTAGTTAATCTAGATTATAATACTTTTGCTTACTTGGTCCATAGACACATGTGTGGCCAGGAGTAAACTACTCCTCCCTTTGTTCTGGTCCATAGGACATGTGTGGCCAGGAGTGAAGCACTCCCCTTTATTTGTTGTTATCCACATATTCAATTTTTGTATAAGTCTATATAAAGGCACAAACTAATGATGAATAATACAACAGCTTCAATTTCTTTCTCCACGAATCCTTCCTATTTTCATCTCTGGTTCCTAGTTTCAATCTCAATGCCAACATTTGGTATCAAAGCTCCAGGTTGTATGCCAAAGTATCTTCGACTCGACAAGATGTCAATCATCGAGCACTCGTCGGCGCCAACAACAAAGGAGGGGAGCATAACCCTGCACTACCCGATGCTAATGTCTTGCAATTACTCCACTTGGACAATCAAGATGGAGGTCTTCATGGAGGCTCAAGGCGTTTGGGACGCCATTGAACCCGCGGCCGGGGTGGTCGTAGAAAAGAAGAAGGACAAGATGGCGTTGGCGTGCATTTTCTAAGCTGTCCCCGAGGAAAACCTACTCCAGCTGGCCAAGCACAAAACGGCTAAGGAAGCTTGGGAAATCCTGAAGACAAGGTACCTAGGCGCTGATCGGGTGAAGAAAGCAATGATTCAAACCTTGAAGAGTGAGTTCAAGGCTCTTCGTATGAAGGAGACAGACTCCATCGATGAGTTTGCGGAAAAATTGACGACCCTCGCAAACAAGATTCGTGGATTGGAAGACGAGATGGAGGACGTCGTCATCGTCAAGAAGCTGCTCGTCTCCGTCCCAGACAAGTACCTGCATGTCGTTGCTGTGATCGAGCAGTTTGCGGATGTGGAGACCATGCCGGTCGAGGAAGCGATCGGCCGCCTCAAAGCATACGAAGAATGCATACGCGGTCGAGGCGAGAGCAACAACAGACAACTCTTGCTTACTCACGCTGAGTGGCAGGCGCGGTCGAAGAAAGGTGACGCTGTCACGACCCGCACCCTAGAGTAAGGGCACGAGACATGGGTACGTCCAGCCTACGCCGCAGTGTCGACGGTAGAACGCTGTCCTAGGTCAACATACATCTAACAATATATATATCTAAACAGTTTATACTCCCCGAATGGGGGTGACATAACAGTAAATACTCAATCACAACTAAGGAAGAGATATCACGATATGAAATAGAACTCAAGGAAATAGAGATGATAAAGTAGTCTAAGATAAACCCAGCAAATATCCAGAGGTACATGGTCTCAGATACAGAATGAAAGAATATATACAACTCAACATCTCTGAACAGAAAGTAAGTCTAGCTAAACATGTCTCAAGACTACATAAAATAAGATAAGCCTAACTAAACTAGTCTAGGCAATGGGGGTGATGTCCTCAGCTAGAGCTGGGTCCTCCCGAGGGTCCAGCTCGCAAGTGTCATCTAAGGCTGCCCCGTAGAAAGTGTCCAGGCAGGCCTCCTCCTCGTCCTCTGTAATATTTCAACAGGTCCAATCAGGACAGGAGCGAACACAGTATATCTCAACAGTTCATAGCAGGTTAGAAAATATAATCATGCAGTAAAGTAAGATACAAGTACTGAAAGAAGTGCAGTATGTAAACAGAGAGAGAAAACTGTAATAGAAATATCTACTATAGATAGAGACTAACAGTGGCTAGTGAGTCAGAGTACAACATAGACATGTAAATGGCATGGGATGATTCTGATGCTACACTATGGAATAATTCTGATGCTATACTACTTGTGTATTATTCACATGTCCACTTCTACTCTCCCGTACCCCCAATCAATACACAAGGATCCAACCAGGTTATGTTATGATTCCATGCAAAGGCCCCCGTAGGGTGGTACATGGAAGTTCCATAAATGGGAATTCTAGGAAACCCAATGTATGGGATTAGGATTCAAGGAAGACTCTGTGATCATAAGAGTATATGTCACAAGTGATCAGTGAACCAATGAAGCATAGTGATACGCCATGTAAGTGAAACGCACAGAACATGTAGTACCCGATGCTCCCTAAAGGATAACATCTCAAGAAGGGATCCATATAGTACCAATCTGTGTGACCAACGTGACAGTACAAGTAAAGTAATTTAATGCAGGAAATAATTCTGTCACTCCCCGTTCCCAGAATGTGTATTTTTATATATGTACTACTCAAATATATTTATTTAATATTTATCATGTATTATCCTGTATTTAAATTTCTTTAAATTCATGCTAATTAATTATCTGCATTTTACTTTCTGCTTTTATTTCTCTGCTTTAGCTAGACTTTAGGTTCGGCTTGGTTTGGTTTAGTTAGTTGGTTCATCATGAACCAAACCTAACACCCCCGCCTACCACCACCTTTTCATTTAAAGCCACCCCCCCTTTCTCTCTCTTTATTATTTTTCCTTCACCATCACTCTTCTCCTTCTTCCTCATCACTCCCTCCACCTACCAAACCGTAGGCAAGTACAACTTGCTTCCCATGAGAACCCATGTTTTTATAGTTCATTTATCTTCCTCTCATGATTCTAAGAGAGTTTAGAACTTGGCATTTTTCGTTTTGAAGTTTTATTTTTAGTAGATCTAGAAATTAGTTATTTTCGGATTTTGGTGGTTTTGATCTATCAAACTTCTTTATTTTCAAGTTTTGATGGTTCCATGTTGTAGAGAATTTTATTCTACCCAATTTTGACCTTTGCAAAGTTGGATTTGGACTTATTTTGACCAAGTTATGGATTTTGAAGCTTTGGGTTCAAACCATGGAGTTCTTGCTGTTTTGGAGAAGACAGTGAGCAGTGTGCGCTAGCTTTTTAGCTTGCGCCACTGAGCTGCGTGCGCTCTTTAGCGCAGCGCAGTCTGCCTCATACGCTGCCTTTTGGCGGCGTATGGTCTTGTATACGCTACCTTGATAAGGAGTCGTATGGAGTTCATACGCTGCCTTTTGGAAGCGTATGACTTGCGTACGCTGCCTTGGATAGTAAGGGGTCGTATGGAGTTCATACGCTGCCTTTTGGAAGCGTATGACTTGCGTACGCTGGCTTGGATAGTAAGGGGTCGTATGGAGTTCCTACGCTGCCTTTTGGAAGCGTATGACTTGCGTACGCTGGCTTGGATAGTAAGGGGTCGTATGGAGTTCAAACGCTGCCTTTTGGAAGCGTATGACTTGCGTACGCTGGCTTGGATAGTAAGGAGTCGTATGGAGTTCATACGCTGCCTTTTGGAAGCGTATGACTTGCGTACGCTGGCTTGGAGGATAAGGAGTCGTATGGAGTCCATACGCTAGCTTGCTTGAGCGTAGCTTGACCTGAGCGTACGCTGACTTGAGCATAGGCTGACTTGAGCGTAGGCTGACATGAGCGTAGCCTGCTTACCCTGGATTTTCTATAGCCCTGTATATTGATATCTTATTAGATATTTAACGTCCATTTTATATCCTTACGTCTTTTTGCATAAACTTGATATAATCATGATATGCTAATATTTCTGTTAAATATAGATTGTTATGTGGGATGTACCATGTGTCATGAATTGAGTTATAGATATCCCGATTGACTAGAATTAAACCCTGAGAGTTGTAGACTCGACCCCACTGAATATTAGTTGACTTTCATGCCTTGTCACCATTGATAATGATGTGACCTTGACTAATAATTGATCATGTGTTCCTAGTTGGAACTGAGAGACTGGTTAGTCGTCTTATTGAATTGAATGAATGAGACACGTTCATATTAACTATGAACTATTGTAATCGACTGGCTAATCCCGAACCTCGGCATACAGACACATGCATGCTTCAATCTAATTAATTAATTATTTATTTATTTTTCTACAAAAGCAGCACATGTACTTTATGGTCAAGGCATGATTATTTCGTGGTTAGATTTGATTGTTGCATTACGCTATGTAAGACCTACAACCTAGCCGCACGGGTATCGTTGTAGAGTTGCGCATATCGTACCCCGTACGAACGTACTCATTTGAATAACCATGATCCACGGCATGGGATTTCACTCAACATAGAGATTATTAAGTTAAATAAAATAATAATTGCATGGAGAGAATGGATTCCCGAGTTCTTACATGGCAGCCCTCTTGGGACTATTAAGTGCCCGACAGGTCGGCTGGTCCCTACAGATACTGCAAACCTGCCACACGGGCATGGAGCGGTATCTGGTTATATTATTTATTGTATATTATATATTGATGATGGGCGTCCTGCTGGGACTCGTCTAATTCATGATTGGCGCAATTGATTGACTGGGTAAACTAGCCTTTCTTGTACATAGTGAGAACTGAGGAATCTTTTATTGCATAATTCCAGGATAACTTGGAACACACAGTAGCAAGCCGTAGTAGTTGAATGGCCGTTTAAATTGATTTGTTTGTGTACTGTACCTACTCTGTTGCCTAACTAAGATGATCAGAATGTCAGGACATGACGGGCCAACTTCTGTCCTTGTTTGGTTGGGAGGTTGGTTCGAAGTGTCGTGATGTTATGAGAATCCTAGTGGCAAGTAGAGATCTATTTATCATATTTCTCATTACTGGTTTTAGTTCTCATGTCGTGCTTCCTTGTGGTACTTGCTATTAGAGGTCTAACCTCTCTGGTTTTGCCTGGCCAGATTTAGAGCCGGTTCCCGAGGACTCAGCTTACTTCTACCTCCAAGATGGTCAACACTAGAGGGATGATCGCAGGAGGACTCGAGTGGGTTTCTTACTTCCCCGCTCGTTTTGTTATCTACTTTATACCTTGCCGTTTGGCACCGACATGTTAGTCGGATCGTCTTGTACTTACTTTTACATAATTGTAACTAAGTCAGGCTGCAGCTAATAACAATTGTGTATGCCTTGCTACATCATCTGGCTATGTTTTGTAAAGCCAGATATCAAAGAACATTTTGAATAAGCGTTTGGGACGCCTTACTGCTTTATCTTATATGTTCTCTATTTTTGTTTCTTGTTTGAATGATTGAGACAATAGATGTGAAGTGACCATAGTGAGACTTTCATGTAGTATGCACCCCCCTCGTATTGTAGACAGCATTGATCGTATTATACGGTATTCATCTACCCGTAATACGTAGCTGGCTGAGTTATTCCCCCGCTCTCCAGTATTCTGGTTCTGGGGTGTGACAAGGTTTTAGTGGTGGCCCATGCAGGTCTGATTTCAGACTTGTGGGGTGTTTTGATTTGTAGGATGTCTCAATCACACACGTCCCCCCTTGATCTCATGATTCGTTGTTCTCAATTCTATCTTGACATTCCAGTATCCCTTGACTTTATTGATCTTTCCTGTCCGGTCATTTGATGGTTTTCTTGTCCCTTTTCTTAGGGGCACCTCGTCCGCATCTGTCAGGATTGGGCAACAACAACAAGGGCAGCATGGACAACCTGACCAGGTTGGTCAGCAACAAGGGTCAGAACCACTTCATGAGACTATTCAAGAAGAGGTGATAGTAGAACCAGCAGTTGGACCGCAGTATCCGGAGGTTCCAACACCACCAATAGTTCTACCTACCCCTGTGGAATTGGACACACCAGCCCTTCTGGAGATCATGAGAGGGATGATGGCTACTCAGCAACACCAGATGTTAGCCCAGCAGCGCATGCACGCTCAGTTACAAGAGCAGAATGTACTACTCAACCAAGGATTACAGACGGCATTGGAAAGAGGGGCAAGGACAGATTCAGGAGCGTCAGCCCGGTTTTGCAAGTACAACCCCCGCCGTTTCGAAGGAACGGAGGATGCCATCTCAGCAGATGCATGGCTTAAGGATATTGAGGCTATTTTGACAGCCGCTAAGGTGCCGGCAGAAGAACGAGTGGATCAGGGGAAGTTGTTACTTCAGGATCTCGCACGTGATTGGTGGGAATCAGAGGAGGTAGGCATCAGACGTCCTGTGGGTTGGGACGATTTTACAGCAAGATTCAAGACAAAGTACTATGGAGTTGTGGCGCAGTTTGAGCTGCAACAGAAGTTTATCAACCTCAAGCAGGCCGGCAAGACGGTAGATGCTTATGCAGCGGAGTTCTGCAGATTAAGTAGGTTTGCCCCAGAGATGGTAGCGACGGAGCGCCAGAGGGCTATGAGATTTCAGCAAGGGTTTCATCTTGAGCTCTTGCAATTGATAGAGGGGCACAATTACCAGACTTTTGATGACATATTGACGGCAACCCTAAGGCATGAGATCACCATTCAGAGGATCACAGTAAGGACTGGAGGTCAGAAGAGATCTCACAGTCAGATTAAAGGAGGAGGGGAAGCAGCGCCCCGAACAACAGCACCATCCCTTGGCATTCGCATTCACGATGTGGCAATACGAGGGCCAGCACCACCACCCAGGCAGCAGCAGCAGCAACAGAAGAAGAACCAGCAACCCCCAGCGGGCTGTACTTATTGTAGGAAGATGGGGCACACTAGAGATGTGTGTCGTGCATTGAACGGGCTGTATTTGATATGTGGAAATCCAGATCACCGGGTTACCACATGTCCCATGAATTCAAGGTCAGGAGGACCAGTGTAGCAGTTTCCTGCTCTGCCAGCACCAGGAGCAGGACAGTATCGAGGACCGGTGGTAGCAGTGAGACCGTTGGCACAGCGCCCGTTAATGCCGCAGGATCAGATGTTTCGGCAACAGGGACCGCCGATGCAGCAACACCAGCATAGACCACCCCAGCATCATCAAGGCAGGGGCCAGCAGCAGCACCAGACTAGGCCACCGTATGGAAGCCAGCAAGGAGGTCGAGGGCAGTCATTCACTCTGTCCTTGGAGGAGGTATTGGCATCAGGAGATGTTGTGGTAGGTAACATTTTCGTCGGCTCATATCCTGCAGTAGCATTGTTTGATTCAGGAGCATTACACTCATTTATATCTGCACAATTTGCGACACGGCTAGGAATGGAGTTCGAGACATTGCCAGGGAGGTTGAATATACTATCTGGCAATGGGCTCGTAGGAGTTAGTAGAGTTATTCTAGCGTGTAGTGTTGTAGTTTGCGGGCATTCCTTACCCGCCCAGTTGATAGAATTTTCTGTTAGAAATTTCGACGTTATCTTAGGCATGGACTGGCTGAAAGACAGTCATGCGACAATAGATTGTCGTAGTGGGAGTGTATCTTTTGATATTCCAGGCATGAAGAGATTCACCTTAGTCAGATCAGAGGCAACTCAGCAAGAGCAAGGAGTAATAACGGCAATGGAAGAAGTTCAGGTTCCGAAGGTAGTTGAGGAATTTCTAGACGTATTTCCCGAAGAACTTCCCGGTCTGCCATCGGTTAGAGATATTGAGTTCAGTATAGAATTGGCACCTGGGACTAAACCGATATCAGATCGGGTTTACAGAATGGCGGATTCGGAGCAGGCCAAGGTATATCAGTACATAGAGGAACTGAAGGAGAAGAAGTTCATCCAAGCTAGCATATCGCCATGGGCAGCACCAGTGGTACTTGTGGGGAAGAAGGATGGATCATCCAGATTGTGTATCGACTACAGGAAGCTTAACGCGGCAACAGTAAAGAACAAGTACCCGCTACCCAGGATCGACGACTTGTTTGATCAGTTGAGCAGAGCTAGAGTTTTCTCCAAGATAGATCTTCGTTCAGGGTATCACCAAGTGAGGGTTCGAAAGGAGGATATTCCCAAGACAGCATTCAGGTCGAAGTATGGACATTATGAATTCTTAGTAATGCCGTTTGGTTTGACCAATGCTCCAGCTATATTCATAGATTTGATGAACCGTATCTTTATGCCGTATTTAGATCAGTTTGTCATAGTATTTCTCGACGACATTCTTGTGTACTCTACTAGTGAAGAGGAGCATGAAGACCACCTCAGGAAAGTGTTGCAGGTTCTGAGAGAGAACCAGTTGTATGCCAAGCTCAGCAAGTGTGAGTTCTGGGCGGATCATATTACATTTTTGGGACATATCGTATCAGGAGCTGGAGTAGCAGTAGATCCCAAGAAGGTAGAAGCAGTAGAGAGTTGGCCAGTACCCAAGACCGTAGCTGATGTACGAAGTTTCTTGGGATTGGCAGGATATTACAGAAGATTTGTGTCAGATTTTGTAAGACTTTCAGCACCCATGACCCGCTTGACACGGAAGGATGTGCCATTTGTCTGGTCGGCAGAATGCCAGTCATCGTTTGAGAATTTAAAGCAGAAGTTGATATCAGCGCCTATTCTTGCATTGCTAGTTGGACCCGGAGGTTTTACTGTATATTGTGATGCATCAGGTAAAGGACTTGGATGTGTCCTCATGCAGCACGGGAAGGTGATAGCATATGCATCTAGGCAGCTTCGGGACCACGAGAAGAATTACCCAACTCATGATTTGGAGTTGGCGGCAGTAGTATTTGCTTTGAAACTATGGAGGCATTACTTATATGGTGACCGAGTAGACATGTACACAGACCACAAAAGTCTGAAGTACATCTTTACTCAGAAGGAGCTGAACATGAGGCAGAGAAGATGGTTAGAGCTGATCAAGGATTACGACGTGGAGCTTCAGTATCATCCAGGCAAGGCTAATGTGGTAGCAGACACTCTCAGCAGAAGGGGCGACGCATTTATGTTGACAACACAGAGGCATATCTTAGAAGACCTTCAGGAGATGGGTATCGAAGTTATACTTCCTAATGATATAGGAATTCTGGCGAGTCTACAAGTTCAATCCGACTTGGTAGGCAGGATCAAGGCGGCCCAGGCACAGGACCCAAGGATTCAGAAGCTTTGGGCAGAATGTGAGTCAGGACTCAGAAAAGAGATGCAAATCCACGAAGATGGTACGCCTAGGTTTGGATCACGTCTATGTGTACCTAGTAGAGATATCAGACATGAAGTTATAACAGAAGCTCACAGTTCTCAGTATTCTATACATCCTGGAGGGACCAAGATGTACCAAGATATCAAGCAGCACTTCTGGTGGAACGGGATGAAGAGGGAGATAGCTAGATTTGTTTCCCGTTGCTTGGTATGTCAGCAAGTGAAGGAAGAACAGCAGAGGCCAGCTGGATTATTACAACCGCTTCCTATCCCGGAATGGAAGTGGAAACACATCACAATGGACTTTGTGACCGGTTTTCCGAGATTACCAAGTGGTAAAGATGCTATTTGGGTGATAGTGGATCGGCTTACAAAGGTAGCACATTTTCTTCCTTTCAGAGTAGGGCAATCTACAGAAAAGTTGACGGAGTTGTACATGCAACAGATAGTCAGGCAGCATGGAGTCCCTGTCAGTATTGTGTCAGACAGAGATACCCGTTTCACGTCACATTTCTGGAAGAGCTTGCATCATAGTCTGGGTACCAAGTTAAGATTTAGCACGGCTTACCATCCGCAGACGGATGGGCAATCAGAAAGGACAATTCAGACTTTGGAAGATATGTTGCGAGCTTGCACTCTGGATTTTGGAGGATCTTGGGAAAGCCACCTGCACATAGTTAAGTTCTCATACAACAACAATTATCAAGCCAGTATCCAGATGGCGCCATTTGAGGCACTATATGGTAAGAAGTGTAGATCGCCACTAGCATGGGATGATATCGGAGAAAGGAAGATGCTAGGCCCAGAAATGATTATCCAGACGGTTGAAGTGATTAAGGGAATTAGAGAGCGACTTCGTGTTGCGCAGGATCGGCATCGTCATTGGGCGGGCCAGCATCGTAGGCCGTTAGAGTTTTCTGTTGGGGACCATGTGTTCTTGCGGATCTCACCTACCCGTGGGGTCATTAGATTTTGCGTTCGCAGGAAGTTGAGTCCACGATACGTAGGCCCATTTGTTATTCTTAATAGGGTAGGCGATGTTGCTTATCGTTTGTCCCTTTCACCTTTGTTACGAGAGATGCATGACGTATTTCACGTATCTCAATTGCGAAGGTATGTATCGGACCCCAGCCATATCCTCGATCATTCAAAACTGGTTGTTGGTACCAACCTGTCTTACGAGGAGCAGCCTGTGTCCATCTTGGACCGAAGAGAGAAGATACTCAAGAACCGAACAATTAACCTTGTCCGGGTTGCTTGGGGTCATCACTCTTTGGGAGAGTCAACGTGGGAATGTGAGGATGATATCCGATCACGGTATCCACACCTGTTTGACTCACAAGGTATATCTTTTTCTGTGTACCTTGATTGTCTCGATTCCTCATGCTTATCACCGTTTGGGTAGAATTGCTTGATATCGTAGATTGTTAAATATAGATATGTTACTTGCTATGGACATTGTAAAATGATTGCTTGATTTAATTGCTTGTACTTAGACTAGTTTAGCCCCGATGTTTCTATCCTGCTTGGGTTTGAAATTCCGAGGACGGAATTTTTCTAAGGAGGGTAGAGATGCCACTCTCCGTTCCCAGAATGCGTATTTTTATACATGTACTACTCAAATGTATTTATTTAATATTTATCATGTATTATCCTGTATTTAAATTCCTTTAAATTCATGCTAATTAATTATTTGCATTTTACTTTCTGCTTTTATTTCTCTGCTTTAGCTAGACTTTAGGTTCGGCTTGGTTTGGTTTAGTTAGTTGGTTCATCATGAACCAAACCTAACACCCCCACCTACCACCACCTTTTCATTTAAAGCTACCCCCCTTTCTCTCTCTTCATTATTTTTCTTTCACCATCACTCTTCTCCTTCTTCCTCATCACTCCCTCCACCTACCAAACCGTAGGCAAGTACAACTTGCTTTCCATGAGAACCCATGTTTTTATAGTTCATTTATCTATTACTCATGATTCTAAGAGAGTTTAGAACTTGGCATTTTTCGTTTTGAAGTTTTATTTTTAGTAGATCTAGAAATTAGTTATTTTCGGATTTTGGTGGTTTTGATCTATCAAACTTCTTTGTTTTCAAGTTTTGATGGTTCCATGTTGTAGAGAATTTTATTCTACCCAATTTTGACCTTTGCAAAGTTGGATTTGGACTTATTTTGACCAAGTTATGGATTTTGAAGCTTTGGGTTCAAACCATAGAGTTCTTGCTGTTTTGGAGAAGACAGTGAGCAGTGTGCGCTAGCTTTTTAGCTTGCACCACTGAGCTGCGTGCGCTCTTTAGCGCAGCGCAGTCTGCCTCATACGCTGCCTTTTGGCGGCGTATGGTCTTGTATACGCTACCTTGATAAGGAGTCGTATGGAGTTCATACGCTGCCTTTTGGAAGCGTATGACTTGCGTACGCTGGCTTGGATAATAAGGGGTCGTATGGAGTTCATACGCTGCCTTTTGGAAGCGTATGACTTGCGTACGCTGGCTTGGATAGTAAGGGGCGTATGGAGTTCATACGCTGCCTTTTGGAAGCGTATGACTTGCGTACGCTGGCTTGGATAGTAAGGGGTCGTATGGAGTTCATACGCTGCCTTTTGGAAGCGTATGTCTTGCGTACGCTGGCTTGGATAGTAAGGGGTCGTATGGAGTTCATACGCTGCTTTTTGGAAGCGTATGACTTGCGTACGCTGGCTTGGATAGTAAGGGGTCGTATGGAGTTCATACGCTGCCTTTTGGAAGCGTATGACTTGCGTACGCTGGCTTGGAGGGTAAGGAGTCGTATGGAGTCCATACGCTAGCTTGCTTGAGCGTAGCTTGACCTGAGCGTACGCTGACTTGAGCATAGGCTGACTTGAGCGTAGGCTGACATGAGCGTAGCCTGCTTACCCTGGATTTTCTATAGCCCTGTATATTGATATCTTATTAGATATTTAACGTCCATTTTATATCCTTACGCCTTTTTGCATAAACTTGATATAATCATGATATGCTAATATTTCTGTTAAATATAGATTGTTACGTGGGATGTACCATGTGTCGTGAATTGAGTTATAGATACCCCGATTGACTAGAATTAAACCCTGAGAGTTGTAGACTCGACCCCACTGAATATTAGTTGACTTTCATGTCTTGTCACCATTGATAATGATTGTGACCTTGACTAATAATTGATCATGTGTTCCTAGTTGGAACTGAGAGACTGGATAGTCGTCTTATTGAATTGAATGAATGAGACACGTTCATATTAACTATGAACTATTGTAATCGACTGGCTAATCCCGAACCTCGGCATACAGATACATGCATGCTTCAATCTAATTAATTAATTATTTATTTATTTTTCTACAAAAGCAGCACGTGTACTTTATGGTCAAGGCATGTTTATTTCGTGGTTAGATTTGATTGTTGCATTACGCTATGTAAGACCTACAACCTAGCCGCACGGGTATCGTTGTAGAGTTGCGCATATCGTACCCCATACGAACGTACTCATTTGAATAACCATGATCTACGGCATGGGATTTCACTCAACATAGAGATTATTAAGTTAAATAAAATAATAATTGTATGGAGAGAATGGATTCCCGAGTTCTTACATGGCAGCCCTCTTGGGACTATTAAGTGCCCGACAGGTCGGCTGGTCCCCACAGATACTGCAAACCTGCCACACGGGCATGGAGCGGTATCTGGTTATATTATTTATTGTATATTATATATTGATGACGGGCGTCCTGCTGGGACTCGTCTAATTTATGATTGGCGTAATTGATTGACTGGGTAAACTAGCCTTGCTTGCACATAGTGAGAACTGAGGAATCTTTTATTGCATAATTCCAGGATAACTTGGAACACACAGTAGCAAGCCGTAGTAGTTGAATGGCCGTTTAAATTGATTTGTTTGTGTACTGTACCTACTCTGTTGCCTAACTAAGATGATCAGAATGTCAGGACATGACGGGCCAACTTCTGTCCTTGTTTGGTTGGGAGGTTGGTTCGAAGTGTCGTGATGTTATGAGAATCCTAGTGGCAAGCAGAGATCTATTTATCATATTTCTCATTACTGGTTTTAGTTCTCATGTCGTGCTTCCTTGTGGTACTTGCTATTAGAGGTCTAACCTCTCTGGTTTTACATGGCCAGATTTAGAGCCGGTTCTCGAGGACTCAGCTTACTTCTACCTCCAAGATGGTCAACACTAGAGGGATGATCGCAGGAGGACTCGAGTGGGTTTCTTACTTCCCCGCTCGTTTTGTTATCTACTTTATACCTTGCCGTTTGGCACCGACATGTTAGTCGGATCGTCTTGTACTTACTTTTACATAATTGTAACTAAGTCAGGCTGCAGCTGATAACAATTGTGTATGCCTTGCTACATCATCTGGCTATGTTTTGTAAAGCCAAATATCAAAGAACATTTTGACTAAGCGTTTGGGACGCCTTACTGCTTTATCTTATATGTTCTCTATTTTTGTTTCTTGTTTGAATGATTGAGACAATAGATGTGAAGTGACCATAGTGAGACTTTCATGTAGTATGCACCCCCCTCGTATTGTAGACAGCATTGATCGTATTATACGGTATTCACATCTACCCGTAATACGTAGCTGGCTGAGTCATTCCTCCGCTCTCCAGTATTCTGGTTCTGGGGCGTGACAAATTCTAAGCAAGATATGAAATGATCTGAGAATGTACTCGCCTGGTATCTGAGTGTCCGATATGAAAGTACTGTCCGAGGAGTGGTATCTGGCTCCTAATCAGAACAGCACAAGTCACAACAAGTCCAGAATGGTAAAATGAAGTCCTACTATGCATTCTACATGTTTCTAAGTCAATTTGAGGCCAAAGTCAACTCTTGGTCAACTCTGGTCAACCCTAGAAGTCAAACTAGGTCAACCAAGTCTAAAATAGGTCAAACTTGTCTATACTAGTCTAACAAGGCTATTCTAGGTCTAATAAGGCTGTACAAGCCCAATCTAGGCTCACCAAGCTAACTAGACCAATATCAAATTCACAAACTATACCAAGCCAACATCCACTATCACACTCAAATTACCATAGGCTACATAGCCACAAACTAATAATGCATTTAGGCTCTAAACCAACCTACCTTAATACATACACAATATCTATATTCACTACACTATACATATACATTATATATATCATATATAACCATAGGCTAATGTGTAACCCATACAATATTAAGCTAATACATAGAAATATATACATATACATAAAGGGGCTCATGTGTGTGTGATAATGTGTATGTGTGTTAACAAAGTGTGTAGAGAGAGTGTGGTGTAACTGTTAGTGAGGGAATTATGTGAGTGGGTGAAGTTAGACATGTGTGTATCATGGCAGTTGTGTGAGGAGTGAGTGAATTGGTGTGTGTGTGAGTCTGAACATGGAAGCAGTGAAGTGTATGTGAGACTGAAACATATAGTGCATGAAGGAATAGCAGGAATTAGAAATAGGTGGCTGAAACCTAATAGGCAGTGCAGGAAATATAGACTTCAACTCATAAGAAAAAACACAATATTACATAACACCCAATTCAATCTCAGGTTCAGCCATAACTAATCAGTCTATATTCCTAAACATTCCCAGATTTTAATATCAATCATAACCAAAATCATGATACTCATGCTCAGTTTTTATACAACCCAAGCCACATTTCCAGATATTGAAACTTATTCTCAGATTTTTGATGGTGAACTAGTGTGTAGGTTAAATGTGTTGACAGGAACTTAAATCGTGTAAAGGGAATCAACAAGTTCAGGTTTAGAAACATGGAGGGAAATCTCATCTCAGGTGCAACACATCCTAGATATCAAGTAACTGAAACCAAACAAATTACTTAGTTCATAAATCTGAATTCCCAGATTTCAGTCTACAATTCAACTCGAAAACAGTCCCAAATTGACACACACATAGATCACATATAGGTAAACTATATTAGGTAGAAAATCATGCAATAAACAGTAATTAAATAGGCTAAAACGATTGGCAAAGTTCGTATTTGAAAACTGGAAAAACTGGAAATGGAAAACTGGTTTCACAGTTTCAGAAATTGGGGAAAAATGGAGAATTGATTAACAAAACCAATTAAAATGCATTTGGAATGGTTGGTAATGGTGCAAACACAAGTGCTTGTGTCACATGAGTCGTGCCGTGTCCAGAAACAGGACACAAATGTGTCCAATAGTCAAGAATCCAGCACAGCCCAAACTGGGCTGACAGACCCAGTCCAGTCGACCATGGACATCGAAAGAACTCTCTCGATACTAAACGAAACCCGATGAAACTTGGGGAATGTCTTGACAGACATTGCCCCTAGGTCTCCATTGAATTTCGTGCCCAAAGACCCCGTGTCGTGTCCACAGTGAGGTTCGAGTAGCAGGGGAAAGTGTAGGCTGTGGTGATGGCCGTGTCCAAGCCATGAATCCGACACAAATAGACACTATAATCACCTCAGTCAAGAAGAATCCCATAAACGACATATAAACAAATATTTCCATTCAAAAACATTGCACAAATGAAATCGAAATGACCTTTGAGGCATTTCGACAAACACCTAGGGACAGTCTCTGATACGTGTCCAAACGGACACGAAACTTATGAAACCCAACACGAAACCAATGAAGACACTTAGGGGACTCCTAGGGCTTCCTAAATATGTAAAGAAATCGGAATTTCATGGAGAAATGAGGAAGTTACCTATACTTGAACTTTCAAGAAAAACCCCCTTTCTATAGCTCTTATCCTTGATGTCCCAATCCAAACAAATAACAACAAACTGAAATGAAACTTCAATAACAGCAAGAATAGGTATATTAGAACCTAATGGAAGAGATTTGAATGAAAAAGGAAATGGAATGGAAATCTAGGGATTAAATGAAATAGGAAACAAACCTTTCTTAAACTTTGAGCTTTTCTAAGAAAGAGGCAACCCTAAATTTAGGAGAGTATTTATAGGGTGGTGTTCCCAATGATGATAGGGGTGGCCGACCACTTAGTCTAGGGATTACGGCTTTGCAATGTCTTGGTCTTTGGGCCAACCTACAAGGCTATGAGTTAAATGATTTATCAAAGGTTCTAAATCATAAGCCATGACTTATGACTTTCTAATTTCTATTGCTAACTGGAGTCTATTGACCAAACCAAGGGTTAGCTTAGGTTAGACTAGAGTCAAATAACCTAACCAAGTCGATACTAACTAGGGTTAGCTTCTAGGTTGGTCTACAAGGGTCAAAACTAGTCAAAATCAATCCAGTCCAAACAATTCCAAAATAATTCCTAAAAATTCCCATAAATTCAAATAAATTCTAATAAATTTAAATTATCCCAAAAATGTCAAAAATACCCTCAAACTAGAATGTGGTAGTGACAAATCTACCCTCTTTAAAAGAATTTCGTCCTCGAAATTGAAAGGCGAAATACAACTGATGAGAAGGATGGAAAGTATACCTCACGGTCCAAAAAGATAAGGGTAGAGCTCGCGCATCTCATCCTCCCGCTCCCAGGTAGACTCTCCTGGAGAATGATGCCTCCATGCGACGCGTACCAAAGGTATCACCTGGTTCCTCAGAACTTCTTCCGTCGATCCAGAATCTCCACTTGCTGCTCTGGATAGCTGAGAGAAGGCCCAACCTCTATCTCTGAATGATCGAGCACATGGCTAGGGTCAGCCATGTACCATCTCAACTGTGATACATGGAATACGTTGTGGACCCCCACTAGTACAGGCGACAAGTCTAGACTGTAAGCAACGTCACTGACTCTCCCGCTGATAACGAAAGGGCCGATGAAGTGCGGGCTAAGCTTCCCGCCTCCACCAAAACGTATCATACCACGAGTCAGAGATATCCTCAAGAAAACCTGGTCTCCGACCTAATCACAAGCAAGGTCTCAATTAATAATAATAAACAAACATGATCAAAAATCACAAACAAACAAACCAAAATCTAATGCTACTCTAATCTGTACCTCAAACTTCAACGGCCTCCGGTGGCTATCGGCCCAGTGCCGATGTCTGTCCTGTGCCACGCGAAGTCTATCCCTGATGAGCTTCACCTTCTCGGCTGCATCAACAACCATCTCTGGCCCCAGTAAAGCTCGCTCACCAACATCATCCCAAGATAAGGGTGTACGACACCTACACCCGTACAGAGCCTCAAAAGGTGACATCTCAATGCTGGCCTGGAAACTATTGTTGTAAGCAAACTCCACCAAATGAAGATGATCCTCCCAGGAACCTCCAAAGTCCAGGACGCACGTCCGCAGCATATCCTCAAGTGTCTGAATAGTCCGCTCTGACTGTCCGTCCGTCTGGGGGTGGTATGCAGTACTAAACTTGAGCTGAGTACCCAAGCTGGTCTGCAGACTCCTCCAAAAATGGGAAGTAAAACGGCTATCCCGATTTGAGACGATGCTGACTGGAACCCCGTGAATCTTGACTATCTGCCGCATATACATCTCCGCCAGTCTCTCTGTAGACGTACCCACCTTGAATGGCAAGAAGTGGACCGATTTGGTCAACCTGTCAACGATGACCCAAATCGTATCTTTTCCTTCTGGTGTGCGCGGTAATCCTGATACGAAGTCCATAGTAATATGCTTCCATTTCCACTCGGGAATGGGCAGCGGCTGCAATAATCCACCGGGCCTCTGCCTCTTTGCCTTGACCTGCTGACAGACCAAGCACCTAGCCACGAAGCGAGCCACCTCCCGCTTCATTCCTGACTACCAAACATGCTCCCTCAGATCTTGGTACATCTTGTTGGCACCCGGGTGTATAGAGTACTGAGATCTGTGGGCCTCCTGCATAACCTATTCCCTGAGCTCTCCGCTGGGCACACATAACATGGAACCGTGCCTCAAGGCACCATCCTCTGCAAGAGAAAACTCGCCCTCCAGCAATCCTGCTCGAACCTGCTCTCGAAGACACCGCAGAGCAATGTCCTCAAACTGTGCCGACTTGATCCTCTCCACCAAGTCTGACTGAATCTGCATGCCCACAACTGCATCTGTACCCCGGGCACGATCACCTCAATCCCAAGGCTCTCCAAGTCTGCAAGCAAATGCCGATCCATGGTCAAACACATGGCTGTCGGATACCTACTCAAGGCATCGGCAACCACATTGGCCTTCCCTGGGTGATACTAAAGTAGGATGTCAAAGTCCTTCATCAACTCTAGCCATCTGCGCTGTCTCATGTTCAACTCCTTCTGAGTGAACACATACTTTAAGCTCTTGTGATCTGTAAAGATCTCCACCCTCTCACCATACAGATAATGCTTCCACAATTTCAGAGCAAATATCACTGCTGCCAGCTCCAGGTCGTGGGTAGGGTAGTTCTTCTCATGGGGACACAATTGCCTGGAATCATAGGCAATCACCTTTCCATGCTGCTGCAAGACGCAACCCAGCCCCTTTCCTGAAGCATCACTATAAATAGTGAAACCACCTGATCCTGAAGGCAATGTCAGAATCGGAGCTGTTGTAAGCCGCTTCTTCAACTCATCAAAAGCTGCCTGACACTTCTCTGACCAAACATACTCAGCATCCTTCCGGGTCAACCGAGTCAACGGCTCTACAACCCGGGAGAAATCCTGCACAAATCTCCGATAATATCCTGCCAGCCCCAGAAAACTCCTGATCTCTGCAACTGAAGTCGGCGCTGCCCATGCCTCAACTGCCACAATCTTCTTGGGTTCAACTGAGATACCATCTCCAGTCACCACATGCCCCAAGAAGTCCATCCGGTCTAAGAAGAACTCACACTTGGAGAGCTTCCCGTAAAGCTGCTCCTTCCTGAGAATCTCCAGCACTATCCTCAAATGCTCCTCGTGCTCCTCCTCAGTCTTAGAATATATCAAGATATCGTCAATGAACACTACCACAACTGATCCAGATACTGGTGGAACACCTTGTTCATAAGGTTCATAAACACTACTGGTGCATTGGTTAGCCCAAACGGCATAACCAAAAACTCAAACTGCCCGTACCGCGTCCTGAAAGCGGTCTTGGGAATATCCTCCCTCTTCACCTTCACCTGTTGATATCCCGACCTCAGATCAATCTTGGAAAATACCCGAGCTCTGCTCAACTGGTCAAATAGATCGTCGATCCGCGGCAGTGGGTATTTGTTCTTGATCGTGAGGTTGTTGAGTGCCCTATAGTCAATACACATGCGTACTGACCCATCCTTCTTCGGCACGAACAACACTGGTACACCCCATGGCGACAAACTCGAGCGGATGAAGCCCTTGTCCTGTAGCTCATCCACCTGCTTCTTCAGTTCCACCAGCTCGCTGTTGTTCACCCGATAGACATGCTGAGAGATGGGCTCCGCTCCTGGAACCAATTCTATCGAGAACTCTATGTCTCTGTCTGGTATCAATCCCGGCAACTCCTTTGGGAAAATATCCATATACTCTGCTATCAAGGGGTGTGGAATCGCCTGCTCCCGACCGAGACTCCACAGAAGACTCCGCTGCTCTGCTCTGCCTGACGTCTGGAGTACTGGAACTCTGGCTCCTCCGGCACTCTGAAGAGAACTCTACCCCCTCTGCAATCAATGCTGGCGTGGTGCCTGCTCAACCAATCCATGTCTAGTACTATATCGTAGTTCGGCAATGACATTACGAGCAGGCTCACCTCCAACTCAGGGCTTCCCAAAACTACTCTCCGACCCTTACAAACATCACTCACGAGGATAATGCCACCTCCGGTCGTTATCTTGTAAGTCCTAGGCAACGATTTAGCTATGATACCACATCTAATCGCAAAAGTTACTGATATGAAGCTATGCGAAGCACCGGAATCGAATAATACAAAAGCTGGACTGGAGTCGAGAAGAATCGAATATGCAATCAGCTCTCCTATCACCTCTGCATCTCCAGCTGCCATGGTGAAAGCTCGCCCCTGCTGGCCTCCCCTGGCCTGCTGCTGGTGCTGGACGAACCTCTGCTGCTGCGTCGGCAGGGCTGGTCCCCTCTGCTGGCCTGCTGGAGCCCTAACTGCTGCTCCCTGGGCTGCTCGTCCTATATGGCACTCCTTCATCTGGTGGTCAGCTGAACCACATACTAAGCACTGGCCTAGCCTCTTCCGGCACTCATCAGCACATGCTCGGGATTCTTGCAGTAGGCACAAGTGATAACCTGCCTCTGGCCCTGCTGGTGCTGCCTCGGCTGCTGCTGCTGGTGAACTGGCCTCTACTGAATCGGCTGCGGCTGGAACTGCCTCATCTGCTGGTGCTGAAAGTGGGGCCTCTTGGCCTGGCCCCCGCTGCTGCTGCCTCCAACTTGGTCTCGCCTCCTCTTGAGCCTAAGCTCAAGATCATCCTCTGCTAGCAAGGCTCCCGTCAAGATCTTCTCGAATGTGGCATCCCGGTTGCCCTTGGTCAAGGACTTGACCTCCTTGACTAGACCCTTCCGGAACCTCTGGGCCTTCGTCGTCTCGCTCAAGCCCTCTACAAACCTGCCGAGGCGGCCAAACTCCCCGGCGTACTCCTCCACTGAAAGGCTCCCCTGGACTAGGCTCTCGAACTGCGACTCCAAGGCTCTGAGCGCTGAATCTGGAAAGAACTTCTTCTAAGAAGCCCTTAAACTGCTCCCAAGTCTGCCCAGCTACCCCCACCCTGGGATCTGACTGATACCAGGTGCGAGCAAGATCTCGCATCCGGCTAGCTGCGGCCTCGATCTGAAGATCTGCTGGTATCCTGGCCAGGCGGAAGATCTCCTCTATATGCTCGATCCACTCATCGGCATATATGATCCCCTCTGTCCCCAGAAAGTCTCTGGGGCTTATCTTCTAAAACTGCTCGATCCCCGGTGTCCTCGGCTGCTGAACCACCGGTCGAGCTACAACCGTCGTAAGGGCCAGCTCCATGACTCTGTCCTGTCGAGCCTACTGCCGGTCCATGAACTGCTGGAAGTACGCGAACATCTGTGCTGCGTCCATGTATCCTAGAGGTGGCTGCTGGAAGGGATCCTCTGGGATGACCGGGTCCTGCCTCCGAGCCGGTGGAGGCATACCCCCTGCTGCTACTGCCGAGGTCTCAATACGAGCAGAGGTGGCAGGAGCTGCAGTCCCCTGGCCTCGCTGTACTGGCTGGGAAGTAGCAGTCCCCTCCATAGCATCCCCATGAATAGTACGCTGCGATCGAGTCTCTACCATCCTGAAGATAGACAAACAAGAGTATCAATTTCTGAGAAAGAAGCGAAATAACAAAGGCGGACAGTTAAAAATTCAAAGGATCAGCTGACAATAAGGATTTAGATGGCAATAAAAGAATTTTTCCTAAAGTCATTGAGTACCTTAAAATAAATGTCCTATATCCTATTGCAGGCTATAGTGATACTCTAATTCGAATACCACTACACTTCTAGTCTAGACCTGCATGGGCCACCACTAAAAACGTGTCACGAGCCGCACCCTAGAGTAAGGACACGAGACGTGGGTACGTCCAGCCTACGCCGCAGTGTCGACGGTAGAACGCTGTCCTAGGTCAACATACATCTAACAATATATATATCTAAACAGTTTATACTCCCCGAATGGGGGTGACATAACAGTAAATACTCAATCACAACTAAGGAAAAGATAGCACGATATGAAATAGAACTCAAGGAAACAGAGATGATAAAGTAGTCTAAGATAAACCCAGCAAATATCCAGAGGTACATGGTCTCAGATACAGAATGAAAGAATATATACAACTCAACATCTCTGAACAGAAAGTAAGTCTAGCTAAACATGTCTCAAGACTACATAAAATAAGATAAGCCTAACTAAACTAGTCTAGGCAAAGGGGGTGATGTCCTCAGCTAGAGCTGGGTCCTCCTGAGGGTCCAGCTCGCAAGTGTCATCTAAGGCTGCCCCGTAGAAAGTGTCCAGGCAGGCCTCCTCCTCGTCCTCTGTAATATTTCAACAGGTCCAGTCAGGATATGAGCGAGCACAGTACATCTCAACAGTTCATAGCAGGTTAGAAAATATAATCATGCAGTAAAGTAAGATACAAGTACTGAAAGAAGTACAGTATGTAAACAGAGAGAGAAAACTGTTATAGAAATATCTACTATAGATAGAGACTAACAGTGGCTAGTGAGTCAGAGTACAACATGGATATGTAAATGGCATGGGATGATTCTGATGCTACACTATGGAATAATTCTGATGCTACACTACTGGTGTATTATTCATATGTCCACTTCTACTCCTCCGTACCCCCAATCAATACACAAGGATCCAACCAGGTTATGTTATGATTCCATGCAAAGGCCCCCGTAGGGTGGTACATGGAAGTCCCATAAATGAGAATTCTAGGAAACCTAATGTATGGGATAAGGATTCAAGGAAGACTCTGTGATCATAAGAGTATATGTCACAAGTGATCAGTGAACCAATAAAGCATAGTGATACGCCATGTAAGTGAAACGCACAGAACATGTAGTACCCGATGCTCCCTAAAGGATAACATCTCAAGAAGGGATCCATATAGTACCAATCCGTGTGACCAATGTGACAGTACAAGTAAAGTAATTTAATACAGAAAATAATTCTAAGCAAGATATGAAATGATCAGAGAATATACTCGCCTGGTATCTGAGTGTCCGATATAAAAGTACTGTCCGAGGAGTGGTGTCTGGCTCCTAATCAGAATAGCACAAGTCACAACAAGTCCATAATGGTAAAATGAAGTCCTACTTTGCATTCTACATGTTTCTAAGTCTATCTAGGCTAAAGTCAACTCTTGGTCAACTCTGGTCAACCCTAGAAGTCAAATTAGGTCAACCAAGTCTAAAATAGGTCAAACTAGTCTATACTAGTCTAACAAGGGTATTCTAGGTCTAATAAGGCTGTACAAGCCCAATCTAGGCTCACTAAGCTAACTAGACCAATATCAAATTCACAAACTATACCAAGCCAACATCCACTATCACACTCAAATTACCATAGGCTACATAGCCACAAACTCATAATGCATTTAGGCTCTAAACCAACCTACCTTAATACATACACAATATCTATATTCACTACACTATACATATACATTATATTTATCATATATAACCATAGGCTAATGTGTAACCCATACAATATTAAGCTAATACATAGAAATATATACATATGCATAAAGGGGCTCATGTGTGTGTGATAATGTGTATGTGTGTTAACAAAGTGTGTAGAGAGAGTGTGGTGTAACTGTTAGTGAGGGAATTGTGTGAGTGGGTGAAGTTAGACATGTGTGTGTATCATAGCAGTTGTGTGAGGAGTGAGTGAATAGGTGTGTGTGTGAGTCTGAACATGGAAGCAGTGAAGTGTATGTGAGACTGAAACATATAGTGCATAAAGGAATAGCAGGAATTAGAAATAGGTGGCTGAAACCTAATAGGCAGTGCAGGAAATATAGAGTTCAACTCATAGGAAAAAACACAATATTACATAACACCCAATTCAATCTCAGGTTCAGCCATAACTAATCAGTCTATATTCCTAAACATTCCTAGATTTTAATATCAATCATAACCAAAATCATGATACTCATGCTCAGTTTTTATACAACCCAAGCCACATTTCCAGATATTGAAACTTATTCTCAGATTTGTGATGGTGAACTAGTGTGTAGGTTAAAAGTGTTGACAGGAACTTAAATGGTGTAAAGGGAATCAACAAGTTCAGGTTTAGAAACATGGAGGGAAATCTCATCTCAGGTGCAACACATCCTAGATATCAAGTAACTGAAACCAAACAACATTACTTAGTTCATAAATCTGAATTCCCAGATTTCAGTCTACAATTCAACTCGAAAACAGTCCCAAATTGACACATACATAGATCACATGTAGGTAAACTATATTAGGTAGTAAATCATGCAATAAACAGTAATTAAATAGGCTAAAACGATTGGCAAAGTTCACATTTGAAAACTGGAAAAACTGGAAATGGAAAACTGGTTTCACAGTTTCAGAAATTGAGGAAAAATGGAGAATTGATTAACAAAACCAATTAAGATGCATTTGGAATGGTTGGTAATGGTGCAAACATAAGTGCTTGTGTCACATGAGTCGTACCGTGTCCAGAAACAGGACACAAACGTGTCCAATAGTCAAGAATCCAGCACAGCCCAAATTGGGCTGACAGACCCAGTCCAGTCGACCATGGACATCGAGAGAACTCTCTCGATACTAAACGAAACCCGATGAAACTTGGGGAATGTCTTGACAGACATTGCCCCTAGGTCTCTATTGAATTTCGTGTCCAAAGACCCCGTGTCGTGTCTACAGTGAGGTTCGAGTAGCAGAGGAAAGTATGGGCTGTGGTGATGGCCGTGTCCAAGCCATGAATCCGACACAAACAGACACTATAATCACCTCAGTCAAGAATAATCCCATAAACGACATATAAACAAACATTTCCATTCAAAAACATTGCACAAATGAAATCGAAATGCCCTTTGAGGCATTTCGACAAACACCTAGGGACAGTCTCTGATACGTGTCCAAACGGACACGAAACTTATGAAACCTGACACGAAACCAATGCAGACACTTAGGGGACTCCTAGGGCTTCCTAAATATGTAAAGAAATCAGAATTTCATGGAGAAATGAGTAAGTTACCTATACTTGAACTTTCAAGAAAAACCCCCTTTCTATAGCTCTTCTCCTTGATGTCCCAATCCAAACAAATCACATCAAACTGAAATAAAATTTCAATAACAGCAAAAATAGGTATATTAAAACCTAATGGAAGAGATTTGAATGAAAAAGGAAATGGAATGGAAATCTAGGGATTAAATGAAATAGGAAACAAATCTTTCTTAAACTTTGAGCTTTCCTAAGAAAGAGGCAACCCTAAATTTAGGAGAGTATTTATAGGGTGGTGTTCCCAATAATGATAGGGGTGGCCGACCACTTAGTCTAGGGATTAGGGCTTTGCAATATCTTGGTCTTTGGGCCAACCTACAAGGCTATGAGTTAAATGATTTATCAAAGGTTCTAAATCATAAGCCATGACTTTTGACTTTCTAATTCCTATTGCTAACTAGAGTCTATTGACCAAACCAAGGGTTAGCTTAGGTTAGACTAGAGTCAAACAACCTAACCAAGTCCACATTAACTAGGGTTAGCTTCTAGGTTGGTCTACAAGGGTCAAAACTAGTCAAAATCAATCTAGTCCAAACAATTCCAAAATAATTCCTAAAAATTCCCATAAATTCAAATAAATTTAAATTATCCCAAAAATGTCAAAAATACCCTTAAACTAGAATGTGGTAGTGACAGACGCCGATTCTAAGTCGAGAGGAAACGGGTACTTTAGCGACGATCGGGGCCATGGCAAGCCCTGTGGCCGTGGTTGCGGGCGCGGCAGGGGTGGCCGTGGCGGCCAAATAGCGCAACACCAGGAGGGTGAGGGGACTCGTGGCTCAGGCTCCAACCGCGACAAATCAAAAATCAAGTGCTTCAATTGTGAAAACTTTGGGCACTATGCGTCGGAGTGCCGCAACAAGCATCGTGTTGAGGAGGCAAATCTTGTACGAGCGCAAGACGAGGAGGCCGTATTGCTGCTGGAAGAGACTCAGGAGGAGACGCCTGACCTCGTCATGCTCAATGAAGAGAAGATAGAACAAGACTTGCGCAGAGCTGGAGAAGCGCAGGCCGACACCGACGTTTGGTACCTTGACAACGACGCTAGCAACCACATGACGGGCCACCGAGGAAAGTTCAAGGACCTTGATCAGAATATCATCGGCCATGTCAAGTGTGGCGACGGCTCAACCGTACGGATTGAGGGTAAGCGATCAATCCTGCTCCAATGCAAGAATGGGAAATAACGACTTCTGTCGGCGGTATACTTCATTCCAAGATTAAGAAGTAATATATTGAGCCTTGGTCAATTAACGAAAGATGGAAGCAAGGTGGAGATTGTCGGCTCCTACTTGAGGGCGTTCGACAGGAACGACATCCTGCTGATGAAGGTGACGAGATCGCCTAACCGCCTGTACAAGATAGCTCTTGAATCTTGTAGGCCGATATGTCTAATGGCCAAAGTACAAGACCCAGCCTGGTTGTGGCATGCAAGGCTCGGGCACGTGAATTTTTTTGTGCTCAAGATGATGACAGAGAAGGGAGTGGCCACCAGACTGCCGAAGATTTCTCACCCAAACCAACTCTGTGATGGGTTCCTCATCGCCAAACAAGCACGACTACCGTTCCCTCTACAGACAAGCTTCACAGCTGAGAAGATATTGTAACTTGTGCACGCTGACATTTGTGGCCCGATTACACCCGCAACACTTGCAGGTAACAAGTATTTTCTTCTACTTGTTAATGACTTCAGTCACATGATGTGGGTGTATATGCTTAATGAAAAAAGAGATGCCTTTGATGCTTTCAAGAAATTCAAGTCTCTTGTAGAGAATGAGTGTGACAGCAAGATGAAGACACTCAAAACTGATCGAGGAGGTGAGTTCCTGTCTAAGGAATTCACAAGCTTCTGTGAAGGCGAAGGCATACAACGACACCTTACTGCACCATATACGCCACAACATAACGACGTAGTGGAGCGCCGGAATCCTATCATGATGGCAACAACAAGGAGCCTGCTCAAGAGCATGCTTGTTCCTGGAAGCATGTGGGGCGAGGCGGTCAGACATGCTGTGTACCTGCTCAACCGGTTACCAACTAAAGCTTTTGGTACGCTCACCCCGTATGAAGCCTGGACTGGTGAGAAATCGAACCTAGAATACTTAAGGATCTTTGGATGCGTCGTACACATGAAGACTGCATGTCCTCATCACAAGAAACTTGATGACCGAAGCACGTTATTGGTGTACCTTGGCGTGGAAGAGGGCTGCAAAGCGTACCGCCTCTATAATCCTCAACGCAGCAAGATCCAGGTGAGCAGGGATGTCGTGTTCGAGGAAGAAAGGATATGGGACTGGAACAATGGTGACGGTAACGAACCACAAGGCTGGGTAGATATCTCAGTCGAAGATCCTGTTGTCGAGACAATAATCACTCCACAGAGAGTGGTGGACGAGGCTATACACACGCCGGAGGGCACGGGAGATGCGGCAACAGCTTTGACGCACGGAGTGACGATGGCGTCAAGGGAGCCTACTACACCCACACCGACCACAAGTTGCAGCTCAACTTCAAACGGCTCACCCACACCGACGACAGACTCAAGCGAGCCAAGGAGATACCGCTCAATTGCTGACATATATGCTGAAACTGAGGAGACACCTCTTGATCCAGAGATGCTATTTTTGTCGGCTGAAGAACCGACAAACTTTCAAGATGCTGCACTTGAACATGAGTGACGGGAAGCTATGAAGGAGTTGGAAGCCATCGAGAAGAATGGGACTTGGGTCCTTACTGAGTTACCATCTGGGCACAAACCCATCGGTCTAAAATGTGTATACAAGGTGAAAAGAGTCAGTGAAGGCAAGATCCTCAAGCACAAAGCTAGACTTGTGGAAATGGGTACGTCTAGCAGCATGGAGTTGATTTTGATGAATTGTTTGCTCCAGTGGCCAGACTCGACACGGTTCGCTTGATTATCGCTCTCGCAGCCCAACATGGATGGGAGGTTCACCACTTGGACGTTAAATCTACATTCCTGAATGGTGACCTCAAAGAGGAGGTATATGTAGCTCAACCCGAAGGCTTCATCGTCAAGAACCAGGAGCACAAGGTGTAGAGACTGCTCAAGGCTCTCTATGGTTTGCGGCAAGCACCGAGGGCCTGGAACATACGCCTGGACAGCTGCTTAAAGGAGCTGGGATTCGTCAGATGCACTCAAGAGCATGCGGTGTACACGAGGAACAATGGAGATGGTGCACTCATTGTCGGAGTGTACGTTGATGACTTAATCGTCACAGGCGCAAAAGCAACTGCAGTAAAGGCTTACAAGCAGCAGACGATACAGAAATTTAAGATGAGTGACCTTGGGTTACTCTCCTACTACCTTGGTATAGAGGTAGACCAACAGGGTGATCGCATTACACTGAAGCAATCGACATTTGCGAAGAGAGTATTGTAGCAGTTTGGAATAGGAGATTGCAATCCAACCAAGTATCCCATGGAAGCTAAACTGCAACTCAACAAGGACTTTGAAGGAACCCCGATCGATCCGACACAATATAGGTGCATCATTGGTTGTCTCAGGTACTTAACTCACACTCGCCCGAATATTTCTTATGTTGTTGGAATGGTGAGTAGGTACATGGAGAAGCCAACAACCACGCATTACCAGGCGGTGAAACAGATCCTCAAATATGTGAAGGGAACACTTGAGTATGGACTCATGTATGAAAGAGAACATGGTGAAGATGAACTGCATAGATTCACCGACAACAACCTAGCCGGAGATGTCGACGACAGGAGGAGCACCAGTGGAATGGCATTCTACCTCAACAAGAACCTGATCACTTGGGTATCTCAGAAGCAAAAAAAACTTTCATGTTGTCCTCCTGTGAAGCTGAGTTCATGGCGGCAACGAGTGCAGCATGTCAAGCTTTGTGGCTGAGGAATCTGCTTAGTGAAGTGACTGGTCGCGAGCCCATGCCAGTCACACTCTATGTCGACAACAAGTCTACAATTGCGTTGATGAAGAACTCTGTATTTTATGGGCGCAGCAAGCACATTGATACTCGCTTTCACTTCATTTACGAGTGTGTTGAAAAAGGCCAAATAAAGGTGGAGTTTGTGTGCACTGGAAAGCAACGTGCCGACATTCTCACGAAAGCTCTCGCCAGAGTGAAATTTGTCGAGATGCAGCAGATGCTTGGAGTTATCAACCTGGATCAAATCTAGATAAAGGAGGAGAATATTAGTTAATCTAGATTATAATACTTTTGCTTAGTCTTTTGCTTACTTGGTCTATAGACAAATGTGTGGCCAGGAGTAAACTACTCCTCCATTTGTTCTGGTCCATAGGACATGTGTCGCCAAGAATGAAGCACTCCCCTTTATTTGTTGTTATCCACATATTCAATCTTTGTATAAGCCTATATAAAGGCACAAACTAATGATGAATAATACAACAGCTTCAATTTATTTTTCCACGAATCCTTCATATTTTCACCTTTGGTTCCTAGTTTCAATCTAAAGGCCAACATTCGCGACCCGCGAGGCGACCAGCTCGACTACAAACGGAAGCTCTCCGGCGGACTCTTTCCGATCGTTGGCCATTATAAACGACGGCCGCATCGTTGCCACCCCTTTCCGATCAACTTTGCATCGACTTCGAACTCGACGTCGTTTTTTCCCGACTGGATGTCACAACTCTGTGAGTTCACTTGACCACGAAAGCTCTCCTTTTCCTAAAATCCCTCAATTCGCTATTGTTGTTCTCTACAGTACATTTTCTTCTTCACTGTTTTCTTAATGTATAATGTGTGTTTGGTGTCAGTAGGAAGTTGGTGTTAATTTTGTTATCCTTTTTTTTCTAATCTATTGTTCTTAGCACAAGTGTATAGAGACTGTTAGAGAATCATGTAGAAATTGTAGGTGTTGGCCGAACCTAATATAGGGGAACATGGGAGGAGAGTAACTTATAGACATGAGTGTTCCTATTCGTAACGGAACCAGGGGATAGCAGAAATACTTTGTGTGTGTAAGAGGTATTGTTCCTCTTCTTTTCGTTTCCCTGGGTTAGAGAAATGAATGTTCCTACTGTCCCTTGTTCTTTTAGAACCAAGTAGATGGAAGCATCACCCTTACCTATCATGAGATTGAATGAGTGGGTAGTCAGTAACAAATTTTAGGTGTGTTGTTATGATGATGCAAAAGAACATGAAATATATTGGCAGAAGTGTGATGGAGATTCTGTTGAGACCTTGAGGACATATATATTGATTTGTAAGAAGAGAAAAAAATGGAGAGAAGCAAACTGTGTAGATTTTGAATGGCAGTAAAATGTTTGTGTATGTGTGTATGAATCGAGGGAGTAAAATGGTAAATTATGTTTAGATGTTGAGGAATTATATGTGAGGGAAGTTGCTGATGAGTAGTAGTTATGCATGTAAAAGGAGAATGAGTTAGGAACAAGATTTTATGTTGGTTAACCTTTTTTTAATACTTTTTTATAATACTTTTTTACCTTTAGATGTTATCTAAGAAATTATTAGCTTTAATATTAATTAATTAGTTGTAAATAATTTCTATAGGTTTCCTGAGGTCTACGGATCTGGACGTTGGCCCGACTTTTTCACACCTTCAATACCAGGAGCCAGGCAAGTGTACCTTGCCATCTTGTATTTCAGTTCCACATTAAATTCTTGAATATCTATTTTATTGTGGTATTTCGTACCGACGTAGGACTGTCGATCGATACTTCGCATCCGAGGCAGATTCGGGTGCAAGCGTACGTTTGTAACGTCTAGTATCGATCATTAGAGGCTGCTTTCGATACCGTGGTGTACCAACCTGGATACACTTGTACCATAGGATACTGTTGTACACTTTTATTTTTTCAGACTCCCTGTATTCCAGAGTTGTCCGGAAGTCTAGAACCTATGTTGATTTCATGACCCTGATTAGGTTACATTTACTTTACTATGTATGGCCGACTGTTACTATTAGAGGATCAGATCACGCGAGTCATGGATTCGACTCGTACGGTCTCATAGGAGGGGAGGATAGCTACTAGATGCTTGGGCTACTATGTACACACTGTTTTATATACACCGGGAGTCTCTATATCGGAGCTACGATCCTGCATTCTAGGAATCTCTATATCGGAGTACGGATTTTATATTTGGAAAGTCCACGTATCGAACATTATCCTCAAAAGTAGCATATCACATAAAATGGTTGTTGTCTAGTTCACCCTGTCTCGATGCAGTTTACCTACTCATATTTATAAGATTGTTTACATCTGTCTTGCATATTATGTAGCTTGTTGTGTCCCGCTGAGGACTTGGTTTTCCCTTCAGATTTTAGTCGCGTGGTCTACAGAGAACTTGCTAGATTGTTGATGAGCTCCCATTAATTTCATGTATGTACTCTTTACAGGTATTCACTCTTTCATAGTTTATATGTTTTATTTTCTGCTGTTTTGATCGCTTAGTAGCATAGTATTTATAGACTCATATTATTACTTTCGAGTCTATTCGGACAATATAATTATTAGGCTGCAGACTGGTTCTCATATTCCCCCATTGTTTATGATTTTGTCCATGGATTGACATATAAATATGTTATAGAGGTAATTACACCAATCTAGGATAGCTTTGTGTATTCAATTATGGACTGGAGTCCACTTGAATACGTAGCTGGCCATTGCCACATGGCCTAGTTCCGTATATTTTTGGGACTGGGGCGTGACATGATTTTTGTGGTGGCCCATGCAGGTCCCAAATATATCGTTTCAGTTACGTTATTGTGCTGAGAGAGCCCAGAGTTATGATTAAGATTGAATAGGATCTCAATCGATAGTTGATTTGAAAACTTCCCTTGCGTTTGGTTATCACCCTTGAAGTTCACAATTGTATTCGTTCATTCTCCTTCGATAATCACTATTTTTGTTTCTCGCCTCTTCATACTACTATGGGGAGACGAATGCTCGTGCGCGGTGATTACCTCCAGATGTATGTCCTTGTCAAGACGAAGAAGACACACTTGATTGAATATTTTGTAAGAAAATAGTTATCCATAGTAAGAAGGGTTAGACTGGATAGTTCTCCAGAGATCTTGAGCTAGAGAAGATTGGCGGCCTAAGGTTTAGTGCAAGGTTGGAACCTAGCAGGAGCAACCTGAAACGAAATGGACCCTACCAATAGCCTAAGTTAGGAGTGATTTGGAATTATTGGAGGCTAGAAGGATTGTTTGATGGTAACAATTCAAAATTTTATGGAATGATTATAAGCAATGCACAACTAGATGTTATGGCTAGTTATAACTTATAGTTGGATGAGTAACTATAGAATGAACCATAAAAATAATAATAATAAGGTTCTCACTTTGGAGAAGGTTGTCTAATGTCATGATTAGATAAATTTTTACAATTATGCTATGATGACTTAGGGGGGGAAGAAGCAAATCAAGAAATATAACGTTAGGGAATGCATTGATCTGATATTTGACATAAGTTAAGTCAAGGATTATGAAAAGGATTAACTGGGATGAAATAGTTGGTGATCTTGTACAACTAGATTCAATTAGAGGTATACACTTGGGGGTATAAAAGGATGAATATATGATGAAATCATGCTTATGGTTAGAAGAGATAAACACATATGGATAATACTATTTGGAAAACACATATGGGTAGTACTATTGAAGGACGTTTGGTCAAAAGAACTAAACGAATTAGATTGAGAATTAAGAAAATGATACCAATAAAAGCTGATAGATAAAATGGAACTATAAAGAGAGCAAAACTCAACAAGAATTTATGAGGAGAATACTTATACGATAAAGAAAGAGGAAAGATGAAAAGAGAATTGTAATGGAGACGAATATTGGTATAGTAGTACAAGAAAATTATTTTAGGATGGAACCTAGAATATGTGATAAAGGTTATAAGGGAGTGGATTTACAAAGATCAAGGGGGTAGAATTTAGTTGTAAGGCTTAAGCAAATGCTGGAGGAAAGAAGAATTAGACAATAATTTGGAAACCATTAGTCATATAAGAGGGAGTAGGAGCTTGAGTTCGTATGAATTGAAGGTCCAAATAGCAGAGATAGAGAATCAAAGTTTTATCAGGCTAAATGTTTCACCACAAAAATCTTCGAACTTGTTCATGCCGAAGGAGGAACAATTGATATGTTTGTGCATTGACTATAGAGAGATGAATGCAGTGACAATGAAGAATAATTACCCTTTTTCTTGTATAGATGATTTATTTTGACCAATTGAGCGGTGCTTGTGTGTTTTTGAAGATTGATCTCAAGTCAGGCTATCACCAGATCAAGGTTCGGAATGAGGACATCCTGAAGACGACCTTTCGGACGAAGTAATAGACATTACGAGTTTCTCTTGATACCGTTTGGTTTAACCAATGTGCCAGCTGTGTTTATGAGTCTGATGAACAAGATGTTCCACCAGTACTTGGACAAGTTGGTGGTGGTGTTCATTGATGACATTTTGGTGTATTCCAAGAGCTACGAGGAGCATGAAGAGCATCTCAGGATCATGTTGGAGACGTTGAGGAAGGATAGACTCTATGCCAAGCTCAGTAAGTGTGAGATTTGTCTGAGCAAGGAATCTTTCTTGGACATATCATTACTGGAGATGGACTATTAGTGGATCCAGAGAAGATTGAAGCAGTGAAGACTTGGCCTGCACCGACGTCAGTTACAGAGGTTAGGAGTTTTTTCGGACTTGCCGGATATTATCGGAGGTTCATAGAAAACTTTTCGAGGATTGCTGAGCCTCTGATGTGTTTGACACATAAGGATCAGGAGTTCATCTGGGCGGAGGAGTGTCAGACGGTTTTCGATGAATTGAAGAAGCGTTTAACTTCAGCACCTATCTTGATTCTACCATCAGGATCTGGAGGATTTGTGTCGTACAACGATGCATCTAGAAGCGGATTGGGATGCGTTCTGAAGCAGCACAACAAGGTTGTGGCTTACGCATCAGGACAGTTGAGGGTACATGAGAAGAACTGTCCGACACACGACTTGGAGCTAGCTGCAGCGATATTTGCACTAAAGCTATGGAGGCACTATCTTTACGACGAGCGGATATAGATATTTACTGATCACAAGAGCCTAAAGTACGTCTTCAACCAGAAGGCGCTAAACATGAGGCAAAGACGTTGGCTGGAATTGATGAAGGACTTTGAGATTGAGTTACAGTACCATCCGGGCAAGGAGAATGTTGTGGCGGATGCCTTGAGCAGGAAGCCCACGATATACTTTTTGACGACTTAGCGTCTTTTATTGGAGGATCTCCAGGAGTTGGGGATAGAGGTCGTATTGTCGGGTATGGATGGACAACCACTACAACAGAAATACCTTTTAATGACGGCTAAAAACCGTCATTAATGACAAACCATGACGCTTTTTTTTTTCCAAAGAAAGCATGATGAAAACGGGTGTTATAAATGTTTTTTAAAAGCGTCATAAATAAAAACGTCATGAATATGATGAGTTTCTGCTACACTTATTTTCAACGTAGTTTGAAAGCGTTATGAATAGATAATCTGTATAGACTCAATTCAGCACATTTATAACGCTCAATTCTGCACATTTATATATTACTTTCCAAAAAATTATATATCAATGCTCAATGTTGCTCAATTCAATTTCAAAACATTCATTTTGAACCATATTCACAAGAAAATATCTAAATATTATAGAGTACCATTTAATCCATTTACAAGAAAACACTAGGATGTCCCCGTCATGTTACAAATGGAAGCAACAGTTTAACTCCTACAGATCTCATTGAACTTCTTCACATAATATAACATCATGATAAGTGTTCTGCCCCCAGCCACCTTAGAATGAAAGCCGAATCAGCAATGAAAAAGGATAAAATGCCCCAGCTACTGAACGCATCAGAACACAGGAGACAGAATTGGTCACGGTCATTCTATGTTTTGCTGCATTTGCAAGAACAGATCCACTAGAACACCATATAGCTGCAGTTTCTTGGCTTGTTGGGGTTCCAACCTGTTGGTTTTTAACCAGATTCCAGTGAAGAGTCCCTCTATGGCCTGCAGCATGTAAAGCAGAGATATCAGAAATCATACACAGCAGACAAAACATATTAAAACAACACTATTGGGGCCCCCATGGGCAATCAAACCTGAAACTCCTGCAAAATAACTCGGAATTTCAGTATTAGATATAATATTTGGTAACACTAAAAATGGAAATAAAACTTCTCCCTCTACCTGCAATTACTAAAGAATAACTTGTAAGGTAACAAAACTAGAAAAACAAACCATAGTTAGGTTTTAAGAGAACCACGGAAACCTGCACAACTAATAGATGTGTTGTTTACGATATATACACATATTATTGAAAATAAGAACTTTCAGTGGAAAAGAATTAATGACATAATCATTAAGCAATGAAATTAGTTTTTCAGCCAATAGTAAGACTTCAAAGCAACCTAATATATGGAATAGCTTACTCGTCCTTAAGGAAGATTGACCTCTGAAGCCAAGTAGAGCCTGGGCAGCTTCCAATTTTCCATTCTTCCCACCCCCAAACAGCAATGGGAAACACAATCAGGAACATTGTCCCTCTCCACAGAAAGCTAATGAAATTGTTTCTAGTTTCAAATGTTTTAGAATTCCAATTTATACACAATGGGAACCACAACCTGTAGCATTCCATGTGCAGTTGGAAGAAGTGGCTCTATAGCAGGTTAAGCTAAGCAACCAACAAGGAAAATGATATACAGAGATGAATTGCTACCGACAATGTCTCAATATGCATGATTCATGTACACAACAAGAGAATCAATCGAGTCCGAGCTCTCTAGCCTAGTGGTATTAGAGCGGACACCCGGAGGGACCGTCAAGGTTCGAGTCCCCCAATCGTGTATGTGCGTGGAATTTTAAAAAAAAAGAAAAGGAATCAATTGAAGAGTTCCTGATAACTCATCTCTTCGCCACGCTGGAGCTTCTTAACAGCTATATGGGTTTCTTCCGTCTTCTCTAAGGTATCTCCCTCCACATAACCTTCCTCAAACGATATCTACAGTACATTTCTTATCCCTAACATGAAATAGAAGAAAAAAAGGTTAAAAGAATGAGCAATGACTTAATAATCTGCAAACAGAAAGACACTAAAAGCAAAAGGGCATAGTAAGCCTCTACACCAACTGCTATTTTGGCATCCCAATTAACAAAAGGTTTGAAGAAGCTGCAGCAAATCTCCAACAGAACAACATGTGCAGCAAAAGTAATCGCAACTCGAAGTTTATAAATGGACGATCCCGTTGATTAATTCCAGGATAACTATCAACTGATAGGGATATGGATCTTACTCTAAGGATGCTAAAGACCTACAACGTACCCAACAAATATCTATATATATATAACCCTTCGGCAGTCTCCATATGTTGAAACCAAGCTATGAAGCAAAAGAACTCTATAAAAAGAAGATGAACTAAAATGGTTGGTTAAAGAGCTTGTAGGTAAGAAACAGAGTATACAAGACTTGTAAAATTTTAATTTGTTTACAATATAAGGAGGTGCAAATATGTCTCTCGTGTCAAATTCTTGTCAGGAGGTGCAACTATATAGCTTGTAGGTCCACTTAGACGATTAGGATAGCTAATGAATCATGAAAGAAAAATGACCACAGTGGAAGTCCAGTAATGTACGTGAAAATAATGGTTGGTTATAATTCCACATCCAACATACAAAGTATCAACATCACAAAATGTTCAATTGGCAAATAATAAGTTCCAACCCCCGATTCAAAGTAGGCCCTCCAATCCTACACAAGTCAAGATAAATACATAATTAAAAAAAACAACTTGGAAATTAAGTAACCATTACGTAGTCAAGATAAATACGTAATCAAAAACTAAATCGAGATAACTAACCATTACTTAATACAACAATTAATGCTGGAAAACGAGATGTATATTAACTATCATGCATCATCATACCGACTAGGCAGAACCCAGTAACCAACACACTGTTCTTTTGGGGTAAGCCTTTCCTCTTACACAACTATGTATATTAACTATCATGCATCATATCTGAGAACCAAGGAATTCAAATCTGCTGTTCAAGAACTATATAGTGATGCCAAACTGAAAAATGTTGATAATTTAGAGACTTCGTTCCACAGTAAGGAAGTTACGGGAAGTGACAGTGAATCTGAAGATCTTGCTAGTACATCTGATCTGATTGTAAGAAGAATAGAGAGTTTGAATGCACACGATTCTTCAAAAATAGGAAACATTGATCAGAGGTCAGAATTGGGACTCGAAGATGGAGAGCTTGATGCACTTGAAGTTGCAATGCAAGTTGCTATTGAAGTCGAACGTGAAGTTGTAGATTACAGAGAACCATTCTGTAGCCCTTCTCCTGAGGATAGTTTAGGGGATGTCAAACTTGCCCAAAGTTCCTTAGTTATGGAATAATACAAATAGGATCAACCTGTGAAGGAAGAAGTGAATTTGAACGTAGCATTTCCTGGTAAAACCCTTGCTAGTTCTTCTTCTTCACCAAAGGATGACAACTGAAGCATTTTATCATACAATTGAACTGCAGCAGTAAGAGGCAATAGTTTACCAGTGGTGGCAACTAAAGCATTTTGTCATACAATTGAACTGTAGCAGGAGTGCAAAAAAAAGACGAGAGAGAAAAATAAAACTACCTTGGCTTTCTTCTGCCAGAAGAATTTGCATAACCAAGCATACCAACACGAGCACCGCGAGCGGCGGCGGCGGCGAGAACGGAGAGTCCCCGCCGTTGTATCCCATCTGGACGATGAATTTGCACTCCCCCTGCGAGTAGTCGTCCGTCGTGACCTTCCCGAGCCCCTGGAAGTAGCAGCTCAGGTCCCTCTGGTCCTGGGCCTGGAAGTACATGTTGAACGCGTACGACGCGTTGCCGTCGGCGTCCAGGCCGTTGCAGGTGGACCCGTAGCCGAGCGAGGTGCAGTCGGAGAACGTGCACGCGAAGTCGACGTTGTCCTCGAGCTTGCTCGTGTCCCCGCCCGAGTCCGGGTCGAAGATGCACCACCTCCGGGGCAGGTACCGCACGTCCCTGGCCCCCGCGAGCATCCTCTCCCGCCCCTGCCCGGAGAGGTCCATCGGGAACTTCGGCTGCCCGCGAGCATCCTCTCCGCAAAGCTTGCCGCAGTGATTTCTGCTCGGACACGATTTCGTCATCCTTCTCTTCTCAAAACCCTAACCCTAATTTTTTTTGGACGGAGAAAGGAAGAAAGAGGGTTGAAATTTATTAAGAGAGAGACAACGAATGATATTTCTACATATTAATAAGTTTGCAAAATATTACAAGTTTGCCACCGCTCTAAAATATTAATAACGCTTTGTTTTATAAACGTTATAAAAAGCCCAAAATTAGCCCAAACCGTCATAGAAAAAAGGTATTTTGAACTTTGATGACGCTTCTTTATCAGCCGTCATGAAATCTACTGATCAAACGTCATTAAAAGGGTTTTTTGTTGTAGTGAACTATCTACCCTTGGGGTACAATCTTCATTGATTGAGAGGATCAAGGCCGCTCTGCCTACAGATGCGAGATTCAGGTGACTCCGAAAGAGGACAGAGGCCGACGAGCAGACAGGACTGCGGATTCACGAGGATGGGACGTTGAGGTGTGGAGATCGCCTATGCGTTCTGAGTGGAGAGCTATGCCAGGAGTTGATGGCCGAGGCACATAGCTCGATATATTCTATTCATCCTGGAGGTACGAAGATGTACAGGGATGTGCGTCAGCACTACTGGTGGCATGGGATGAAGAGAAAGATAGCTCGATTTTTGTAGCAAGATGCTTGGTCTGTCAGCAGGACAAGGCCGAGCACCAGAGGTCAGTAGGATTATTGTAGCCACTTCCCATTCCTGAGTGGAAGTGGAAACATATCACGATGGACTTCGTTACTGAATTTTCGTGGAGCCCCAGCGGGAAGGACGTAGTATGGGTCATCGTGGATCGACTCACCAAGTCGGCTCACTTCTTACCCTTTAGAGTTAGACAATCTACGGAGATTCTGGTGGACTTGTACATGAGGTAGATAGTGCGTCTGCACAGAGTGCCGGTGAGCATTGTGTCGGATCGAGATTTCAGATTTACCTTACATTTTTGGAGGAGTATGCAGGAGAGTTTGGGGACTCGCCTCAAGTTCAGCACGACTTATCATCCACAGACTGACGGAAAGTCAGAGCGCACGATCCAGACACTTAAGGATATGCTGAGAGCATGCATGTTGGACTTTGGAGGATCTTGGGAGGATCACTTATATTTTGTCGAGTTCTCATACAACAACACTTGCCAAGCGAGCATACAGATGACACCCTTCAAGGCACTGTACGGCAGAAAGTGCAGGTCTCCAGTTTGTTGGAGTGACGTCAGGAAATGTCGGATACTTGGTCCAGAGTTGGTGATGCAGACAGTGGAAAAGGCGAAGCAGATTCATAGTCACCTCAGAGCGACACAGGATAGGCAGAAGCACTAGGCTGATGTGCTCGCTCACCTTTGGATGTCAAGGAAGGCGATCACGTGTTTTTGAGGATATCACCAACCCGAGGGACTATCAGGTTCAGGAACAGAGGCAAGTTGAGTCCGAGGTACATCGGGCCTTTCGATATTCTGGAGTGAGTTGGTGAGGTGGCTTATCGTCTAGCATTACCCCCGTCACTTGAGGGTGTGCATGACATTTTCCATGTATCATAGTTGAGAAAGTATGTGGCAGACCCCAGTCACGTGCTAGATCATTCAGAGATTACAGTTGGACCGAGCCTATCATATGTGGAACAGCCTTTGGAGATTCTCGACCGTAGTGAGAAGGTTCAAAGGGAGCAGACAATTCGACTCGTCCGGGTTTCTTGGAAGCATTATTCTCCGGGCAAGTCCACTTGGGAGTGCGAGAACTCTATTCGGAAGCGCTTTCCTCAATTGTTTGAGGATCAAGGTACGAATTTACGTGCAACTTTTCAGTATCTTAATAATCCTTAGAATCTCGTTTTCTTAAAATCGTGCCACAACTTTTAAATTTCGGGGACAAAATTCTCTAAGGGGGAGAGGATGTGAGCTCCCAAAATTTTCTATTTAATTTATAAATCATATAACCTTTTTGCTCAACTATTATTTATTCCATATTAAAAATTCATTTTTGTATGTATGGTTAAATTTATCTAATACGTATTGGTATTATTAAATACAACTAGAGTGGGATGTTGTGGTGAATGCTTGAATTTAGGAAGCTATATAAATCTATTAGTTGGAATTATCTTTAGGAAAATATAATATTTTCTAAAAAGGGCCTAGACATATATTGCAAATAAATGGGTGTAGCAAATATTGATGATTAGTTGATTTTATTTTCGCAATGGAAATTTGTACTTTTTATTTGGGCTTGTATTTAATATGAACCCAAATTTCCTAAAGACAAAATTTCCTAATAACTAGATTCCTTAAACCAACTTCCTTAAAAACACCCCTAAGCCACTTAACAAATAGAAGAATGAAGCAGCCAGCAACCTCCTTTCGTTTGAATTAAACGATTACTTTTAGAGAATTTCCGGGTGGCGGGTGCATGGGAACTCCCCAACCCGTTAGCAATCTAGTGGCAGGCAGCTGCTGCTGCTTCTGGGCGAGCCAAAACCCGACCCGACCCGATCCGCAATAACCTAACTGTTATTCTTCTTTTCTGGCCGACGTACTGTAGCACCTACAAATGCAGGCACGCGCTCGTACGGGGAACGACATTTTCAGCACTGGAGAAACCCTAATCCCCTCTCCTTATTAATACTCTCCTATTCTCCCTCTCTCTTTCCTGTTCTACACCAGAAGACCTAGCCACGAGCTCCTTGCCTTCATCATCTTCATCATCATCCATCATCGACATCTCCATCATTCCGTCAACTTCGCCGTCGCCAAGAGCAGCCCAGGCTAACGACCCGCGAGGCGACCAGCTCGACTACACACGGAAGCTCGCCGGCGGACTCTTTCCGATTGTTGGCCATTATCAACGACGGCCGCATCGTTGCCACCCCTTTCCGATCAACTTCGCGTCGGCTTCGAACTCGACGTCGTTTTTCCCCGACTGGACGTCACAACTCTGTGAGTTCACTCGACCACGAAAGCTCTCCTATTCCTTAAATCCCTCCATTCGCCATTGTTGTTCTCTACCGTACATTTTTTCTTCACTATTTTTTAATGTATAATGTGTGTTTGGGTGTCGGACTGTTTGTCAGTAGGAAGTTGGTGTTAATTTTGTTCTTTTTTTTTTTTCAATCTATTGTTCTTAGCACAAGTGTATAGACGCTGTTAGAGAATCATGCGAAAATTGTAACTTATAGACATGAGTGTTCCTATTCCTAACGGAACCAGGGGATAGGGGATAGCAAAAATACTTTGTGTGTGTAAGAGGTGTTGTTCCTCTTCTTTTTGTTTCCCTGGGTTAGAGAAAGGAATGTTCCTACTGTCCATTTTTTTTCAGAACCTAGTAGATGGAAGCATCACCCTTACCTATCATGAGATCGAATGAGTGGGTAGACGGTAACAAATTTCAGGTGTGTTGTTATGATAATGCAAAGGAACATGAAATATATTGGCAGAAGTGTGATGGAGATTTTGTTGAGACCTTGAGGACATATATATTGATTTGTAAGAAGAGAAAAAAATGGATAGAAGCAAATTGTGTAGATTTTGAATGGCAGTAAAATGTTTGTGTATGTATATATGAATGGAGGGAGTAACTGGTAAATTGTGTTTAGATGTCGAGGAATTATATGTGAGGGAAGTTGCTGATGAGTAGTAGTTATGCATGTAAAGGGAGAATGAGTTAGGAACTAGATTTTATGTTGCTTAACAATTTTTTAATACTTTTTTATTATACTTTTTTACCTTTAGATGTTATCTAAGAAATTATTAGCTTCAATATTAATTAATTAGTTGTAAATAATTTCTGTAGGTTTCATGAGGTCTACGGATCTGGACGTTGGCCCGATTTTTGCACACCTTCAGTACCAGGAGCCAGAAAGGTGTACCTTGCCATCTTGTATTTTAGTTCCGCATTAAATTCTTGAATATCTATTTTATTGTGGTATTTCGTACCGACGTAGGACCATCGATCGATACTTCGCGTCTGAGGCAGATTCGGGTGCAGGCATACGTTTGTAATGTCTAGTATCGATCATTAGAGACCGCTCTCGATACCGTGGTTGTACCAACCTGGATACACTTGTACCATAGGATGCTGTTGTATACTTTCATATTTCCAGACTCCCTGTATTCCAGAGTTGTCCGGAAGTTCATAACCTATGTTGATTTCATGACCTTGATTTGGTTACATTTACTTTACTATGTATGGCCGACAGTTACTGTTAGAGGATCAGTTCACGCGAGTTGTGGATTCAACTCGTACGGTCTCATGGGAGGGGAGGACAGCTACTAGATACATGGGCTACTATGCACACTGTTTCATATACTCCGGGAGTCTATATATCGCAGCTACGATCTTGCATCCCGGGAGTCTCTATATCGGAGCTACGGATTTTATATTTGAAAAGCCCACGTATCGAACATTGTCCTCAAAAGTAGCATATCACATAGAATGGTTGTTGTCTAGTTCACCCTGTCTCGATGCAGTTTACCTACTTACATTCATAGGACTGCTTACATCTGACTTGCATATTATGTACCTTATTACGTCCTGTTGAGGACCTGATTTTCTCTCCAAATTTTAGCCGCATGGTCTACATAGAACTTGCTGGATTGTTGATGGGCTCCCATTAATTTCATGTATGTTCTCTTTGTATGTATTCACTCTTTCGTAGTTTATTTGTTTTATTTCCTGCTGTTTTGATTGCTTAGTAGCATAGTATTTATAGACTCATATTATTACTTTCGAGTTTATTCGGACAATATGATTATTAGGCTGCAGACTGGTTCTCTTATTCCCCATTCTTTATGATTTTATCCGTGGATTGAGATATAAACATTTTATAGAGGTAGTTACACCAATCTAGGATAGCTTTGCATATTCAATTATGGACTGAAGTCCATTTGGATACATAGCTGGCCATTGCCACGTGGCCTAGTTCTGTATATTTTGGGACGGGCGTGACAACAGTCGAGAAGATCCTCTTCTCGATTTCTGCGTGTGCGGCGCTCAACGAGGATTTTGTCAGATACTCGGCACCAATACTGGATCGCGCAGATCAAACATAAACTCAAATAGCGCAACAACACAAAATACTACCACCTGACAATCTTCTTCGAGAAGCCAAATCTCACGTCTTTTTAGAAAGATCTGTCATGATTATAATTATCATTCACTTTCTCAGCACTATTTATCAAATGTCGCAAAATGATAAATTCTATACAGACTCAACACATAGCATCATTTACAGTTTGGCTCCAATCAACAGAACGCGCCATTCATCAAACTGGCACCAATCAGCCACAATCAACATCCAGAAGCAGTTAAAAATGATGTGGCATGCATGTCACTAATCTTGAAGAACGTGCACATGACACTGCCTATGACTAAGTGCCTTTCTCTCACAGAAAGCTATGCATCCCATGCTGTCAGCCCCTGTTTTTCAAAATTAATTAGTTGCTAATGACCTGTTTAGCATTAAAATAATTTATTATGATTTTTAGGAATTTTTCTAGAATTTTTAAATAATTTTTAAATGAGTTTTAATAGCTAAAAATATCATTTTATAATTTATTGAAATGTTTTAAGGTAGCTTTGCAATTTATTAAAATATCTTAATAGCTGTTTGTAATATTTTGAATTGTTTAGAAGTCAGTTTGTAATTAGTTATTTATTTTAAGTGCGGGATGCAAATTTTATTTTGCATTCAGTCTTGGATAGGGTCTTTATGCAAATTTCTAATTCCTAGGGGCCTTACTGAAAAATCGACCGTCACCCCCCCCCACGTACTCACCTACCCCCGACGACCGCCGGTCAACTGCCCCCGCCATTTCCGGCCAGCCCGACGTCCCAACAGACCTCCTCTTCCTATAAAACGAAACCCCAGACCCTAAGCCCTAACCCTTGCTCGCCGTCGACCCCCCACAGACCCCCTTTCTCCCCATTTCTGTTCGCCTAAACCCTAACTCCGGCCATCCACCCAACGCCAACTCCCCGACGACGATCACCCCCATCCACCACCACCACACGATGCGCCACGCTGAGCTGGACGCAGCGCCGCCCGAGCGCCACGTCCACGTCAACTCCTCCGCCGTCCAGCACCCTCGAACCCCCCCAGCTCGTCGGACACGTAAGTAGCAGTGTGAAAACCGTGTCGTACGTGTCTCGTACACACGTACATGGTTCGCTCGGACATGAGGATCCTAGCCCAGTGCTCGGACACGCGAGACTAGAATCGTGCGTGTCGTGCTAGCTTAAGGCACGTAGACTCTTGTGTCCTTAACTGTCAGGACACATGAGTGTTTTATCGGGTTATAATATACCAACCTAAAACCTAAATATAACTAAACTAAACCCTGAGCCTAACACAAAGTGCGGGCCGACCCCCTGGCCAGCCCGACTGAGCCCGAGAATCCGACCCCCTAGGCCGAGTTCGAACCCCCCCCCCCCCCGTTGTTGTTTGTTTTCCTTTTTCTTTTTCTTTTTCTTTTATTCTATGTTTATATATATATATATATATATATATATATATATATATATATATATATATATATATATATATATATACAAAAATACATATGTACATATATATATATATATATATATATATATATATATATATATATATATATATATATATATATATATATATATATATATATATATATAATATATATATATATATATACTGTTATATACGTATATGTACAGTATTTATATATATAAATATATATTCTATATTTAGCATTTTAATGTATGAGTGTATATATATATATATATATATATATTATATATATATATATATATATATATATATATATATATATATATATATATATATATATATATATATATATATATATATATATATATATAGATATATATATATATATATATATATATGTATATGTATTTTGTGTATATATATGTATACTATTATATATATATATATTATATATATATATATATATATATATATATATATATATATATATATATATATATATATATATATATATAAAATATATATATATATATATATATATATATATATATATATATATATATATATAAAATATATATATTTTGTGTATATATATATATATATATATATATATATATATATATATATATATATATATATATATATATATATATATATATATATATATATATATATATATACACACACACACATAACTGTTTAGCCTATATAATTTACGTAATATTGTACATATGTTATACTTTAATATACGTAAATGCACTTGTCATATTTATATGACTACTATGTATAATTTTACCTTGTTAAAATATTAATATTTATTTTTGTACTTTTACCTCTTTATATTTTTGTGTATTTCAAATTACTACAACCATTTGGTATCCAAGCCTAGCATGGGTTTTTGGGCTCAAATCTGTTTTCACACATTCAAGACCTGTACAAGTCATATTGGACTTGATTCATGGCCTTGGGTCCTATATTTGAACTCTGGTACAAATTATGTATATGGACAAAATACGCAGATAATTAATTATTTAATTTCAGATTGTGTACCATGCTGTTTTTGAATTTCTAAAAATACTTTTATTGCTGTTAAAATTTTGAAAAAATAGTATTTAGATACTATATTAATTTAGCTAATTTATCATATTTTTTACAGTATTTAGTTTACAGTTTTGCCACTGTTTTGGCATATAAAATAAGAACTCACTTTCAGTGTACTTATAAAAACTGATTTTTATAAAATACATGTACTGGTTAATAATTCCAGAAAAATTATAATAAATTTCTATAATTAACAAGGATTATTTTGGTACTTTATTTATGTAAAATTGAGCTTTTTGTCTATCTCAAAAATTGTTGGAACACAATGTATAGTTGATTTATTTATTGAATAATTACGACTTGTAACTTTTTGTGTTGTTTTGTGTTTTAGCCGTATTGGACCTCACCCTGCACTAGTATAAAGACCCTAGAAAGTTAGTTTGAGTTTTGTGTCATCCCACATTGGTCTCCTATGCTAAAGTCATCATTTTGGCTAGGTGTCCAATCAGAAAGTCGTATAGCACCACTTAGTGTCTTAGTGTTTAACTTAGTATAAAAACTAAGTTTATGTATTTATTTCTACATTGACGAGTTACCAGGCATCTATAGCATTCTTATCGCTGCTTTGCTTTGCTAGAGGCAAGTACTTTCTACGAACTTTACATACTGCTATAACCAATAAACTGCGATTCACCAACCTTGTTAAATGCTGATCCTTGGGGTAGAAAGTTAAAACTTTGCATGTTGTATTACTTTCAGTCTCTGCCATGTTTAGGATAGTTTTTATATCTCTCACATGTTTAAACAACGGGTTAAGGAAAAACTGCTAGTAGTGTACGTGATCATGATCCCATTCTCCGTATGTATTTACCGAGCACCGTTACATTCTATATGTATCTGTGTCGTATGTCTGATCCCGCATTTGTGTATGAATGTACACCGATGCCGTTAAGTGTACGTATGTACACTTCAGAAAATTGATATGTATCGCTGTACATCCTGATTACCTATTGACTGATCATTCACCTACTACAGTTTTAAACTTTAAAATGAATATCTATTGCCATGATAAAATGTACCTAAAACTGAACAAACATGATATGTCATTTCTTTTCATCACATGATCAGTATTATATATTTGTTAGATTCAGTACTTGCTCCCGTCCTGACAGGATAACGTTGTAGGTATACTTACTGAGGAGGAGTTGCTCTGTGATTCGTATTATGGAGTTACTGTCGAGGACCAGGCTTTGCCTTACGAGGATGTGCCTGCGGGGAACCTCGTCTAGTTGTCTTTTACTTTAGACTTTTGAGAGTAGTCATGTATTAGACTATGTATTTTGTAACTGGACATATATCCAGTTTTAATTTCAGACTTGTACTTGAACTTATTTCTATATGAGATGGCTTTTGTGTTTGGAGCATTTATGACTTTTATTTACTATTAGAAATGTTAGCACATTTAGTCTTAACTTGTTACTTCTAGAACAGCTTACTGCGCTTTATCTCAAGCGTAGGCTGGACATGACTCGGCCCGGCCCAATAATTTGGGTAGTGGGTCGTGACATATTTTTAGTAGTGGCCCATGCAGGTCGAGACTAAATTGTTTTGTTACGTTATTGTACCAAGCATGCCTGCAATTAGGAACTTAAGCTAATTAGACAACATTATGAATGACGCTTAGAACACCTAGAGGAATACTAGGATTAATTGCAACATAAGAAATACATCACATGCCTGCTATTATAATTAGATTTTCTTATCTATGATTGCTTACTTTAAAAGAGTCCTTATAAGTCCTTTTTATTGTAATTAGATGGTGCTTACTCGTTCATCCCAGTATGTCACACCTGAGAATGGCGCACTCCATATCCAGTCAGCTGACCAGTTGACTGATACACCTCCACCTACCACATTCTCCCACTCAGCAAATCTACAGACCCAGATGCCTCCACCACCTTCCACATCACAGTCCCAGCAGGGCCCGATACTTCCACCACCCCCTATCACTATACCTGCCCAGGTTTCCGTCACACTCGATGGGAACCAACTGCTCACTCTGATCCAGTGGTTCCTAACAACCCATCAGGAGCAGACTACCCTACTCCGCTAGAGCATGGAGCGTTCTGAGGAACGTACTGTGGTCCCACCACCCGTAAAGCCACGACAAAGAGCGAGGACGATCAAGGACTTCATGGGTCTGAACCCCAAGGAGTTCTTAAGGACCTAGAGGGCCGCTCCCGACTCAGCAGCAGAGGTTTGGGCAACATATGCAGCAGCAGAAGGGACCCCAGGGGAAGGCTTATAGTCTAGCCCTTGAGCCGGAGTCGGAGCCGGAGCAGGTGTCGAAGTCAGATTATTTGGCTGACATCATCATAGGTCATGTTTTTTGCATACTTTTCTAGCTCTATGCTTGTTTGATTATGTTGCATCTCATAGCTTCCTGTCATTAGAGTTTTTGCATAAACACCATTTAGTAGCTACACCTATCGAGGAGATCAGTAGAGTAATGACGGGAGGCGGACCAGTGCCTATTAGAGCTATCTATAGATACTCTATTACTATAGCCGTGAGAGAGTTCAGGGGACGATTCTTTGTGATGCCACTCCCCGATTATGATATCATATTGGGGATGGACTGGCTTAGCTATGCTCATGCAGCTATAGACTGTCATGAGGGTAGTATTCTGTTCAGTCTCCAGGTACAGCACCATTTAGTGTCAGGAGGACAGGGCCGGAGATCAGCCTAGAGCCGAACTGTTGTGCGACAATTGGGGATGTAGCACCGCCACACCCTATCATTAGTTAGTTTATAGATGTATTCCCAGAGGATCTTCCAGGACTTCCGCCTGACAGAGATGTGGAGTTCACTATAGATTTAGTACCGGGTTCATCACCAGTATCCCGGGCTTGCTATAGTGTGAACCCCAAGGAGGTCGTAGAGATAAAAGAGCAGATTGATGACCTGTTGAAAAAGGGTTTCATTCGATCTAGTGCTTCTCTATGGGGAGCGCCAGTGCTCTTTGTGCCTAAGAAGGATGGTACAGTTCGGTTGTGTATTGACTACTGGGCCTTGAATGCCATCACCATCAAGAACGAATATCCTTTGCCCAGGATAGATGATTTATTCGACCAGTTGAGTGGGGCGAAGGTGTTTTCCAGGATAGACTTGAGATCCGGGTATCACCAGGTGAAGGTCAGGGCAGCAGACATCTAGAAGACGGCGTTCAACACGAAGTACGAGCAGTACGAGTTTCTGGTGATGCCGTTTGGTCTCACAACAGCTGTCTTTATGAATTTGATGAATAAGATATTTTACCAGTATCTGGATAAGTTCGTCGTAGTGTTCATCGACGACATCATGATATATTCGAAGACGCCGAAGGAGCATGTAGAGCACTTGCGGACAGTTTTAGGGATTCTGAGGCAGGAGAGGTTGTTTGCTAAATTGTCGAAGTGCGAGTTCTTTTTAGACCGAGTGGAGTTTTTTCGGCCATGTAGTTACTGGAGAGGGAATCTTGGTGGATCCCAGGAAGATTGCTGCAGTTGAGACATGGAAGGCTCCGACGTCAGTTTCAGAGATCAGGAGCTTTCTGGGTTTAGCAGGCTATTATAGAAAGTTCGTCCAGGACTTTGCTAGGATAGCTGAACCCATGACGAAGCTGACGCGGAAGGACGCAGAGTACATTTGGTCAGAAGACTGCCAGACAGCGTTTGAGGAGCTGAAGAGGAGGCTGACGACCGCTCCAGTTCTAACATTACCTTCGGGTACTGGAGGTTTCACCATATACAGCGATGCTTCTGGAAAGGGGCTAGGATATGTCCTATAGCAGCATGGAAAAGTGATTGCTTATGCATCTAGGCAATTGCGGACTCATGAGCGAAACTATCCTACCCATGACCTAGAGTTAGGTGCGGTGATCTTTGCACTCAAGTTATGGAAATATTACTTATACGGAGAGCGTATGGAAATCTTTACTGACCATAAGAGCTTGAAGTATGTGTTCACACAAAAAAGCTGAACATGAGGCAAAGACGATGGTTGGAGTTGATGAAAGACTTCGACATCGATTTACAGTATCACCCCGAAAAGGCAAATATGGTGGCGGATGCGCTGAGCAGGCATCCGATGGCATGGTATCTGATGATAGATCGGCATTTACGGGAAGATCTGGAGAAGCTCGGTATCGAGATAGTTCGGCCAGGATCAGTGATACAGATGATGGCGCTTGACATTCAGTCAGGTTTGATGGAGCAGATCAGGGAGGCACAGTCTACAGATGAGAGCCTTCGCAGACTTTGAGCCCAGGCTTTAGCTGGATTGCTGGATAATTTTACTGTAGCAGAGGATGGATCCTTGAGGCATGGCAGCCGATTGTGCGTGCCGAAGGAAGAGCTGGTAGAGGCAGTCTTACGTGAGGCGCACCGATCGAGATATTCTATTCACCCTGGTGCTAATAAGATATACCGTGACTTGCGGGAACATCTTTGGTGGCACGGGATGAAGAGGGATGTATCATGCTTTATTTCGAGATACCTAGTTTGCCAGCAGGTCAAGGCGGAGCGCCAGAGGCCAGCTTGTCTGTTGCAGCCGTTACCCATTCTCGAGTGAAAGTGGGAACACATTACGATGGACTTCGTCTCATGACTTCCTTGTTCCCAAGGAGGGAAGGATGCCATTTGGGTCATCGTGGACAGGCTGACGAAGTGTGCGCACTTCATACCCTTCAAGGTGGGTCTTTCCACGAGAAGTTGGCAGAGCTATACATGTAGCAGATAGTTCGCTTGCACGGAGTACCCGTGAGCATCGTGTCGGACAGAGACATCAGATTCATGTCCCACTATTGGAGGAGCTTGCAGGAGGAGTTGGGCAGTCGGCTCAAATTCAGTACGGCGTACCACCCGTAGACAGATGGACAGTCCGAGAGGATGATACAGACACTGGAGGATATGCTGAGGACCTGCGTACTAGACTTTGGCGGATCATAGGAGAGCCATCTGCACTTGGTAGAGTTTTCATACAACAACAGCTATCAAGCCAGCATCGGTATGTCTCCTTTCGAGGCACTATATGGACGACGATGCCGTACACCGCTCTTTTGGGACGATGTTGGGGACAGAGTTATGCTTGGGCCAGAGATGATCACGGATGCAGTATAGAAGGTCGGGATGGTCAGAGACAGGCTCAGAGTAGCTCAGGACAGGCAGAAACACTGGGCTGATGCTAGTCGCAGACCGATGGAGTTCGCAGACGGTGATATGGTGCTAGTGAAGATATCACCTACTAGAGGGACGATCCGGTTCGAACGAGGAGGGAAGCTGAGCCCCAGATACATCGGGCTGTTCGAGATACTTGGCAGGATCGGAGAGGTAGCTTACAGGGTTGTACTTCCACCCAACCTAGCAGGAGTTTACGATGTCTTTCACGTATCCCAGCTGAGGAGATATGTTCCGGACCCCAGCCATGTGCTAGATCATTCAGAGTTGGAGATCGGACCGAGCCTTACAGTTTCTGAACAGCCAGTGAAGATATTAGATAGGAGAGAGAAGAGGCTGAGGAACAAGGTTATACCCTTAGTACGAGTAGCATGGAGCCGTCACTCTCCGGGTGAATCTACTTAGGAGAGGGAGTCGGACATGAGGGAGAGATACCCTTAATTACTTGTTCGATCCAACAGCTGCGAGGGAACCACCCGTTCCCGCTTGATACCTTAGAGGTTAGTTTCGATCGTAGCCATAGTCATTTGTTGCATTGCTTGCTATGTTAGAATATTGTAGGATCTTCAATCATTGTGAATTTCGAGGACAAAATTTTTCAAGGAGGGAAGACTTGTCAGTCCCTATTTTTTAAAATTAATTAAATTAGAATTAATTAGTTGCTAATGACCTGTTTAGCATTAAAATAATTTATTATGATTTTTATGAATTTTTTTAGAATTTTTAAATGAGTTTTAATAGCTAAAATACTATTTTGCAATTTATTGAAATATTTTAAGGTAGCTTTGTAATTTATTAAAATGTCTTAATAGCTGTTTGTAATATTTTGAATTGTTTAGAAGTCAGTTTGTAATTAGTTATTTATTTTAAGTGCAGAATGCAAATTTTATTTTGCATTCAGTCTTGGATATGGTCTTTATGCAAATTCCTAATTCCTAGGGGCCTTATTGAAAAATCGACCGTCACCCCCCCACGTACTCACTTACCCCCGACGACCGCCGGTCAGCTGCCCCCGCCATTTTTGGCCAGCCCGACGCCCCAACCGACCTCCTCTTCCTATAAAACGAAACCCCAGACCCTAAGCCCTAACCCTAGCTCGCCGCCGACCCCCCACAGACCCCTTTTCTCCCCATTTCCGTTCGCCTAAACCCTAACTCCGGCCATCCACCCAACGCCAACTCCCCGACGACGATGACCGCCATCCACCACCACCAAACGACGCACCACGCCGAGCTGGACGCAGCGCCGCCCGAGCGCCACGTCCACGTCAACTCCTCCGCCGTCCAGTACCCTCAAACCCCCCAGCTCGCCGGACACGTAAGTAGCAGTATGACAAACGTGTCGTACGTGTCTCGTACACACGTATATGGTTTGCCCGGACACGAGGATCCTAGCCCAGTGCTCGGACACGCGAGACTAGAATCGTGCGTGTCGTGCTAGCCTAAGACACGTAGACTCTTGTGTCCTTAACTGTTAGGACGCAAGATTGTTTTATCGGGTTATAATATACCAACCTAAAACCAAAATATAACTAAACTAAACCCTGAGCCTAACACAAAGTGCGGGCCGACCCCCTGGCCAGCTCGACTGAGCCCGAGAATCCGATCCCCTGGGCCGAGTTCGAACCCCCCCGCTGTTGTTTGTTTTCCTTTTTCTTTTTGTTTATTTTATGTTTATATATATATATATATATATATATATATATATATATATATATATATATATATATATATATATATATTTTTTTTTTTTATATATATATACATATATGTACATATGTATTTCTGTATATATATTTTATTATATATATATATACTGTTATATACGCATATATACAGTATTTATATATATAAATATATATATTCTATATTTAGCATTTTAATGTATGAGTGTGTATATATATATATATATATATATATATATATATATATATATTTTTTTTTTTTTTTTACATATATATATATATACTTCCTTATATATATATATATATATATATATATATATATATATATATATATATATATATATATATATATATATATATATATATATATATATACATACATAACTGTTTAGCCTATATAATTTACGTAATATTGTACATATGTTATACTTTAATATACGTAAATGCACTTGTCATATTTATATGACTACTATGTATAATTTTACCTTGTTAAAATATTAATATTTATTTTTGTACTTTTACCTCTTTATATTTTTGTGTATTTCAAATTACTGCAACCATTTGGTGTCCAAGCCTAGAATGGATTTTTGGGCTCAAATGTGTTTTCATACATTCAAGACCTGTACAAGTCATATTGGACTTGATTTATGGCCTTTGGTCCTGTATTCGAACTCTGGTTCAAATTATGTACATGGACAAAATACGCAGATAATTAATTATTTAATTTTAGATTGTGTACCATGTTGTTTTTGAATTTCTAAAAATACTTTTATTGCTGTTAAAATTCTGGAAAAATAGTATTTAGATACTATGTTAATTTAGCTAATTTATCATAATTTTTACAGTATTTAATTTATAGTTTCGCCACTGTTTTGGCATATGAAACCAGAACTCACTTTCTGTGTACTTATAAAAACTAATTTTTCTAAAATACATGTACTGGTTAATAAATTCTAAAAAAATTATAATAAATTTCTATAATTAACAAGGATTATTTTGGTACTTTATTTTATGTAAAATTGAGCTTTTTGTCTTTCTCAAAAATTGTTGGAGCACAATGTACAGTTGATTTATTTATTGAATAATTATGACTTGCAACGTTTTGTGTTGTTTTGTGTTTTAGTCGTATTGGACCTCACCCCGCACTAGTGTAAAGACCCTAAAAAGTTAGTTTGGGTATTGTGTCATCCTACATTGGTCTCCTATGCTAAAGTCATCATTTTGGCTAGGTGTCCAATCAGAAAGTCGTATAGCACCACTTAGTGTCTTAGTGTTTAACTTAGTATAAAAACTAAGTTTATGTATTTATTTCTACAGTGACGAGTTACCAGGAATCTATAGCATTCTTATCACTGCTTTGCTTTGCTAGAGGCAAGTACTTTCTACGAACGTTACATATTGCTATAACCAATAAACTACGATTCACCAACCATGTTAAATGCTGATCCTTAGGGTAGCAAGTTAAAACTTTGCATGTTGTATTACTTTCAGTCTCTGCCATGTTTAGGATAGTTTTTATATCTCTCACATGTTTAAACAACGGGTTAAGGGGAAACTGCTAGTAGTGTATGTGATCATGACCCCCTTCTCCGTATGTATTTATCGAGCACTGTTATATTCTATATGTATCTGTGTCGTATGTCTGGTCCCGCATTTGTGTATGGATGTATACCGATGCCGTTAAGTGTACGTATGCACACTTCAGAAAATTGATATGTACCGCTATACATCCTGATTACCTATTGACTGATCACTCACCTACTACAGTTTTAAACTTTAAAATGAATATCTATTGCCATGATAAAATATACCTAAAACTGAACAAACATGATATGTCATTTCTTTTCATCACATGATCAGTAATATATGTTTATTAGATTCAGTAGTTGCTCCCGTCCTGACAGGATAACGTTGTAGGTATACTTACTGAGGAGGAGTTGCTCTGTGATTCGCATTATGGAGTTACTTCCGAGGACCAGGCTTTGTCTTACGAGGATGTACCTGCGGGGAACCTCGTCTAGTTGTCTTTTGCTTTAGACTTTTGAGAGTAGTCATGTATTAGACTATGTATTTTGTAACTGGACATGTATCCAGTTTTATATTTCAGACTTGTACTTGGACTTATTTCTATATGAGACGGCTTTTGTGTTTGGAGCATTTATGACTTTTATTTACTATTAGGACTGTTAGCACATTTAGTCTTAATTTGTTACTTCTAGAACAGCTTACTGCGCTTTATCTCAAGCTTAGGCTGGACATGACTCGGCCCGGTCCAACAATTTGGGTAGCGGGTCGTGACACATGCAGTTAAGTTAACCGTTCGCGCTAATGGGTGAAACGACACATGGCGCACAAAGCATGCACAATCGGTGTTTCTTTCCATTGCATGCCAATCATTGTAACTGCTTGACAGTTATCTCAAACTCTATAAATAGGGTTCCAAAATCACTTTTTATCATAGGGACATTTTATTGGAGACTCCTAGCAAGAATTCTCGACAATTCTCAATCGCTTCCACAGCAAGTTCAAGTGTTATTTTCTCCAACGTTGCATCGTCCAAGGGATAAAGTGATCATCTTCTTGTGAGCACCCTGAATTTCGGGTTGAGTTTTTCTATTTTTATTTTATTTTCTGATTGATTTAGTTTTCAATAAATAAATTATTTTGTTTATTATCTTTAAGTGTACTTTTCCGTGCCTTTGATATTTGGAGTGTCAGGGATGTTCAACTCTGGAAACCTTCTTCACGAGTTTTGAAGTGGACATGATTACCTTCATGATGATATATAATGTCCCATCCAAACTTGTTCCCTTGTACTCTTTCTGCTTCGCACAACTTCGGGCCGATTTAGACCATTTGATTATTAATTGATTTTCACACTCTTTTTCTTGATCATTATTAGCACGTTACCGTGACTTTTGAATTGGGAGCACCAGACCAGTCATTTTCTTGAAACCAACTCATCATCCATGATCTACTCGAGACGCTCTTCACCCATGACCTTTGTGTCCCACTCAGACACACCATTTTGTGCTCCATTTGCTTCACACCACTTTCCTGACATGTGACCCGATTTTATTTCACCCCACGGTGTCACATTTATTTTCCAACTTGATTTGTGGGAACCCTGTCGACCAAAACCTGTCAGCCCCAAATATGGACATGGCCCACATTGAGTCTACTACCCGTACGACACTTGTGTCCCATTTATTGGAATCTCCACATGCTACTTATTTACCGTTGATCATAGACACCTATTTAAATTCTATTATCTCGCAATGTCCGATTTTGATCCAACCCGGCTTGACTGAAACCAGCCCCAGCTCCATGTTACTCTCCATCACCATCACCATCACCCTCAGCCTTATTACCCTTGAAAAATACTAAATACTCATTCTACCTATTTTTAATATTTATTGGAAATTTCTGTTGATTGAAATCCCTTGGAATGACCTATTATTTTAGCTATATTAATCCTAGCCATTTGATCCTCCTAATTAATCCTAGCCATTCAAATCTCCTCATGACAAACTCCCAAACACTATTAGCCACATGGTTGGCCCTAAAATTGAGGAGTGTTTTTTTCTCCCACTTTCTCTCTTCCTATTTTTCCTAACACACACAAACTACTTTATTTCCCACACACCCCCCCAGCCACCATCTCCTCATTTAACACCACCACTATCACACATCATGGCCGAGCCCGAGCCCGCTAGGCCAAGCTCCATTTCCCTCCGCCGTGGCCTGGCCGTCGGTCACCACCACCACCAGCCTACTCTCCTCCTCCTTCCTCCTCACATCATCTCCATCATCATCTAAACCATCATCAACACCATCAACAACCATCACCACCACCTCCACCACCGTAGCCGTACAACGCCGCCCCGTCGTACCAGGCCGCGCGTTGCTCGCCTCCGCCGGGCCAGGCTCGGCCAACACAGTCGTGCGCAGCAGCTGCTGCCAGCAGCAGTCGGCCGGAGCGGTCTGTGGGCGCGCGTACAGTGCCGTCGCCGGCCACGCGCCGCCGTGGCCGTGCCCCCCGCGGTGGAAAAACTCAGGCGACCCCCCTGGTCCGCCGCTTCTTCTCCGGTGCGACGTATAGACGATTCGTGCATTTCTCACGAATTCTCGCCGTGACGCGCGAGGAATCAAGTCCGTTTTGGTGCCCCATCGCAGCAACTTCGTACGCAATTTTCGAGAAATTTGACCGTTGGATCAGCAATTTTTTTGCCCTGTCACAATCTCGGTATATCCACCTTCGCTTCTGTCAATTTTCGTCAGTTAATTTTATCGTTTGATACATCAAAACTGGCCACCAAGTTGACCGTTTAAATTGTATAAATTTTGGACAGTTTCGCGAAGTCAACTTCGTCAGCTTGTACCTCCTCCACCACAGCTCCATTTGGCGTGCTACCAGTTCCTGTGCGAAGCTGGTATAACCCTCTTTCGACCCCTCAAGTTTCGTTTCATTTTTAGCTTGTTTGATTGGTTGAATTCGACGCCAAAGTTGGCCGTCCGAATTCGTAATTTCCAACTTGAAAAATTCCATTTTTGAACACGGGACTCCAGATTTTATTTCTGACACCATTAGTAGACTCGTGGCATCGTTCTGGCATATTTTTATATAAAATTTGTTAGATTTAGAGGACGTGGACCCTGGTACGCATTTCGGTGCAAAGTGGGTCCTACAGTCCGGGTCAACGGGACTTTTTGACGCCAGCTCATCGGAATCCAATTACGGATATACCGTTGAGTTCGTATCATCATTCTGGACTAGTTGACATATAATTTGCTAGTTTTTGGTAGTCATAGGATCCGGCACGCATTTCGGTACAAGTTGGATATCGATATCCGGGTCAACAGTTCATTTTGAGAAAAGCTCATCGGAATCAAATTTTGGATATACCTTTGAGTTTGTATCGTCATTCTGGACTCGTTGACATGTAGTTTGCTGAGTTTTGAGAACATTGGCTCCGGCACGCATTTTTGTGCAAACCGGAATTCCAAGTTCTGGTCAACGGACCTAATTGAGATCGGGTCAACGGAATCCAATTCTGGATATACAAAAGTTGGGTTCATATCGACATTCTGGTTTCGTGGACATATAATTTTTTATATTTTGTAGACTTATTTTCTTGCATGTTTTTCGGTGCAAAACGGCTCCGACACGGATACCGTCTTTGACCCGAAATTACCTTTTTACCCTTGTATCCAAATTGGGCCGATGGGTAGGCTATCCTAGCTAATTTGACCATTCTGGATACGTTGGCGATGTTTATTTCATCATCCGACAATGTTTGTTGATAATTTCTCTGAGTATAACCTTTTTATAAATAATTAATAATTAATTCTTATAATATTCGTATTTCGGGATTAGTATAACGGAACTGAGATAAGTCAATTCTAGTGATCTTACATCGCTAAAATTGGCAAGACGGACACGTGGATCACAATAATAAGATTATTAACCTTACCGTTAATCATCTTATCTCGATTTGCATGTCGTAAGTTTCGACGTACGAATAACGACGTACACTTTATATCTTTAATAATTAGACTAGAATTGACCCTGTTTGACCAGAGTTGACCAGTTAACCAAAAGTCAACTGTAAGTCAACACTTGACCTAGTTTGACTAGATTATTGACTGGAGTTGACCTAGAGTTGATTTGACTTAGAAGAACCTAGGATAATATAGATTACTTGTAGAGATTCATTTATTACAATTTGAACACCTTGTAACCTGTGTTGCTTTAAATAGGATCTATGGCTTCAGTTGGACCCATATACCTATCAGCAGTTCAGGTTATCAGGCGAGTACATTCTCTAATCATTTCATATCCTGCTTAGAATTATTTTCCTGCTTTAAATTACTTTACTTGATACTGTCACGTTGGTCACACGGATTAGTACTATATGGATCCCTTCTTGAGATATTATCCCTACAGGGAGCATCGGGTACTTCATGTTCTGTGCGTTTCACTTACATGGCGTATCACTATGCTTTATTGGTTCATTGAATCACTTGTGACATGTACTCTCATGATCACAGAGTCTTCCATGAATCCTCCCATTTATTGGGCTTCCTAGAATCCCCATTTATAGGACTACCATGTACCACCCTTCGGGGGGTATTGCATGGAATCATAACATAATCTGGTTGGATCCTTGTGTATTGATTGGGGTACGGGGGAGTAGAAGTGGACATGTGAATAATATCCAAGTAGTGTAGCATCAGAATCATTCCATAGTATAGCATCATAATCATCCTATGCCATTTACATGTCTATACTGTACTCTGACTCACTAGCCACTGTTAGTTATCTATTGTATAGTAGATATTTCTATTACAGTTCTCTCTCTCTGTTTACATACTGTATTTCCTTCAGTACCTGTATCTTACTTTACTGCATGATCATATTTTCTAACCTGCTATGAACTGTTGAGATGTATTGTGCTCGCTCTTGTCCTGACTTGACCTGTTGATAAATTTTACAGATAGCCTGGAGGTTGCCTGCTAGCCTAGAGGAGACACAGTAGAGGTTGTATAGATAGCTAGGGTTTTGCTTATGGCTTATTTTCAGTTGTCTTGAGTTGTATTTATGGATTGTATTTGAGCCTTGAGATGTATTTCTGGGTTTGTGTATCTTAGACACTTAGACTTCTATCTGTTGTATCTCTTTTGGATTTCATGTTTTATCTATCTTCCATTATGCTCTACCTTAGATGTGATTGAGTTTACATTCTGCTATGTCACCCCCATTCGGAGAGTATAAACTGCTTAGCCTTATACTGTTAGATACATGAGACCTAGGATAGCGTTCTACCGCCTACACTGTGACGTAGGCTGGACGTACCCACGTCTTGTGCCCTTACTCTAGGGTTTGGGTCATGACACATTTTTAGTGGTGGCCCATGCAAGTCGAGTTAGTGTAGTGGTATTCGAACTAGAGTACCCCTACAGCCTGCAGTAGGATTAGGATATATTTTGAATATACTCAATCACAGTTAGGATCCCTTGAGAGATTCCTGGGACGACCCTTGAGAATCTTATTTTAACTTAGATTTGAAAACTCTTCTTCCCTTGATTTGATTTATCTTTACTTCTGTTGTTGATTTTGATTTTGATGGATGATTGTTGAATTTTGAATCTTGATGTTAGCTGTGGCATCCGAGTTTGTATTTATATGATTTTAAGGATTTTTGTTCATTTTTGAATCTTGATGTTCATTGATAAATTTGATTTTCGGGTATCCATTGTTGATTTAATTTAATTTTTGTCAAGATGAAATTATATGGGCTAGGTCATCTAAGTTATGGAATCTAGTCTTCTACAGTCACATTAGCTAGCATTGTGAGGACATATAGTCTGGCTTTGGATATATTTTTCGGGTGTGAGAATTTAAGGTTTTCGCAGCCAAGCTAGCGGCATCGCAAAAATTTTAAATACCATGATTCTAGAGGTATGTGCCTAAGTTGAGGACTCTGTAATTATCGTAGCCTTGCTTACTAGTATGACGAGGATTTAGAGTACCATGATTTTGGATAAATGCATATGATTATCAGATTGTACCTTAAAAAGTTTTCGAACATGTTTTCTCTACTTTTGTTTCAGCCCTTCAAAAAAAAATTATTTGTTTTGTTTTGTTTTGCTTCTCATTATTTAACTTAGGAGTAGGTTTAGCTGTTTTATAAACCTTTGTGTAACTTCTTACAAATTTCTTTTTAATACAATGAATCGATGATTTTGCTAGACCTTATCTTGGATTTGATATTATAGCTCTGGTTTCAAAATGGTTCCTTCTTTTAAACAGATAAGCAGAACAGATTCTATTATCATTCTCTTCCTGCCAATATTTTATTACCATCATTCCTTGTCTTATATAACTGTCCTGATTACATCAATTTTCTGTCTCGTATCTAATTCTGTCAGCTATACCTTGAAAATCCTTGAATCTTCATATCATTTTACCTGAGACATGTTGAGGAAATAACATAAATTATCTAGTTCTGAAATGACGTAATTGGTTATCATAGGATGATTTTGTAGGAATCAGAATGTTGGATGTCAAATATGAAAAATTTGAGAGGGAGATGTGGTAAAGGTTTAGAATAGAATCGAGAGATAAATGTTATCAATTTAGAAACAATCACAGAAAATTTGGTTATGAATAATACATAGATGTATTTCATAACTAATGAGGATATTCGAGGTCAACTTAGTTTTGAGAACTTAGAAAATCTCGGTTATTGATTTTTGGGAACTTTTACTCTGAGGCTATATAGAAATTTAGTAATGGAAAAGAGAATTTAATTGTATTCAATGATTATACAAAATTGAACTAGATATTGTAAGAGGGTGACTAGAAACAGAGAGAACACAAGGATTTTAAGTTATATGAATTAATTTTTGATGATTGGGAAAAATTATAGAATTTAAAAAAAAATATTTGAAGGTGAACGTTGAAGAAATATGGAGGTTGATTTATAAATAAGAATAAATTTTGTATGACATAGTGGTATTAGGATTGAATAAATACGAGATTTGATTTAAACAAGTACAAGGATTTCATAAACTGGATTTAGAGGTTTCGAATCTAATTTAGAACGAGGTGAAGGAATTTGGAAATTTAATTAAATAAATAAGTGTTGATACCTAATTAAGAGGGGTATGCTTCGTGGGAAATGTTTTAGAAGTTTGGAATTTTGTCTATGGTGATCATGGAAAAGGTTTAGATAACTGAAGGTTATAAAATTTCGATGATAGTCATATAAAGGTTGATTTTCATATTGGGACTTGTGAGATAAAAATATGATTGGCAAATGGTAAACTGATAGTATCAGAGAGAGATGATTAACTGACTTTCGTATGAAATCTTTCTTATTTTTCTCTAAAAGGATTTTTCAATATCATTGAATCCTAGTTTCCTTAATCACGACCAAATCGACTTTGATTATCTTTTCTTATCATATTAATATCTTGGGTTGTACTCAATTGAATTAAAATTTGATTGTGACCTGAATCTCCATCCTTGTATGCTCGTTCTCAGACTTTGTTGAACCTGTCCTCCATATTGCCCAAATCTTGATTTCCCCAATTTGATCAACTTAGATCGTATCGAGACTAAATATTCTTAATATATATTGTGATTGGATTTCCATGCAATTGACTTTCATTCTTTAACTTCTGATTTGATTTGATTTTTTTGAATAGTACCCCTTTATAGATAATTGGTAGTTACCTTTATTTATTTTTTGATGAGTACCATTGTTCATGTAGGATGGTAGACTGCCTTACAGTTTTGATGATTTGTTATTCCTGTAACTTTTCTCGTTTAGCACCCTAGATTGCTTGTGTATTTTGATACCCTATATGGCCATTTTGGTTAGCATGACTAGTATACCTAGATGAGACTTCACTACCACCATATGCCATGACCCTGTATGCCGTCCTTTTTGATTGTATGATTTGTTTAAGTTCTGGGACTTGATTGTGGGGGGTTTGACCAAGAAGGAGTGCGAACATTTTAATTTCGAGGACAAAATTTTTATAAGGTGGGTAGGATGTGAGCACCCTGAATTTCGGGTTGATTTATTTTTATTTTTATTTTATTTTCTGATTGATTTAGTTTTCAATAAATAAATTATTTTGTTTATTATCTTTAAGTGTACTTTTCCGTGCCTTTGATATTTGGAGTGTCAGGGATGTTCAACTCTGGAAACCTTCTTCACGAGTTTTGTAGTGGACAGGATTACCTTCATGATGGTATATAATATCCCATCCAAACTTGCTCCCTTGTACTCTTTCTGCTTCGCACAACTTCGGGTCGATTTAGACTATTTGATTATTAATTAATTTTTCCACTCTTTTCTTTGATCATTATTAGCACGTTACCGTGATTTTTGAATTGGGAGCACCAGACCAGTCATTTTCTTGAAACCAACTCATCATCCATGATCTACTCGAGACGCTCTTCACCCATGACCTTCGTGTCCCACTTAGACATACCATTTTGTGCTCTATTTGCTTCACACCACTTTCCTGACAGTGACCCGATTTTATTTCACCCCACGGTATCACATTCATTTTTCAACTTGATTTGTGGGTACCCTGTCGACCAAAACCTGTCAGCTCCAAATATAGACATGGCCCACATTGAGTCTACTACCCGCACGACACTTGTGTCCCATTTATTGGAATCCCCACATGCTACTTATTTACCGTTGATCATAGATACCTATTTAAATTCGATTATCTCGCAATGTCGGTTTTGATCCAACCCGGCTTGACTGAACCCAGCCCCAGCTCCATGTTACTCTCCATCACCATCACCCTCAGCCTCATTACCCTTGAAAAATACTAAATACTCATTCTACCTATTTTTAATATTTATTGAAAATTTCTGTTGATTGAAATCCCTTGGAATGACCTATTATTTTAGCTATATTAATCCTAGCCATTTGATCCTCCTAATTAATCCTAGCCATTCAAATATCCTCATGACAAACTCTCCAACATTATTAGCCACATGGCCGGCCCTAAAATTGAGGAGTGTTTTTTTCTCCCACTCTCTCTCTTCCTATTTTTCCTAACACACACAAACTACTTTATTTTCCACATACACACACCCAGCCACCATCTCCTCATTTAACACCACCACCATCACACAGCATGGTCGAGCCCGAGCCCCTAGGCCGAGCTCCATTTTCCTTCGCCGTGGCCTGGCCGTCGGTCACCACCACCACCAGCCTACTCTCCTCCTCCTTCCTCCTCACATCATCTCCATCATCATCTAAACCATCATCAACACCATCAACAACCATCACAACCACCTCCACCATCGTAGCCGTACAGCGCCGCCCCGCCGCACCAGGCCGCCCGCCTCCTACGGACCAGCACAGTCGCGCGCAGCTGCTGCCAGCAGCAGTCGGCCGGAGCGACCTGTGGGCGCGCGTACAGCGCCGCCGCCGGCCACGCGTCGCCGTGGCCGTGCCCCCCGCGGTGGACGAACTCAGGCGACCCCCCTGGGTCTGCCACTTCTTCTCCGGCGTGACGTATAGACGATTCGTGCATTTCGCACGAATTCCCGCCGTGACGCGCGCGGAATCAAGTCCGTTTTGGCGCCCCGTCGCAGCAAATTTGTGTGCAATTTTCGAGAAATCCGACTGTTGGATCGGCGATTTCTTCGCTCCGTCACAATCTCGGTATATCTACCTTCGCTTCTGCCAATTTTCGTCCGTTAATTTTATCGTTTGATACATCAAAACCGGCCACCAAGTTGACCGTTTAAATTGTTTAAATTTTGGACAGTTTTGCGGAGTCAACTTCGTCAGCTTGTACCTCCTCCACCACAGCTCCATTTGGCGTGCTACCAGTTCCTGTGCGAAGCTGGTATAACCCTCTTGCTACCCCTCCAGTTTTGTTTCATTGTGAGCTTGTTTGATTGGTTGAATTCGACGCCAAAGTTGGCCGTCCGAATTCGTAATTTCCAACTTGTAAAATTCTATTTTTGAACACGGGACTCCATATTTCATTTCTGACACCACCAGTAGACTCATGGCATCGTTCTGGCATGTTTTCATATAAAATTTGTTAGATTTGGAGGACGTGGGCCCTGGCACACATTTCGGTGCAAAGTGGGTCCCACAGTCCGGGTCAACGGGACTTTTTGACGCCGGCTCATCGGAATCCAATTCTGGATATATCGTTGAGTTCGTATCATCATTATGGACTCTTTGACATATAATTTTCTAGGTTTTGGTGGACATTGGATACGGTACGTATTTCGGTGCAAGTCGGATACCGATATCCGGGTCAACAGGTCATTTTGAGAACGGCTCATCGGAATCCAAATCCGGATATACCGTTGAGTTCGTATCGTCATTCTGGACTCGTTGACAAATAGTTTGCTGAGTTTTGAGAACATTGGCTCCGGTACGCATTTCCGTGCAAACCAGAATTCCAAGTTCTGGTCAACGGACCTAATTGAGATCGGGTCAACGGAATCCAATTCTGGATATACCGTTGGGTTCGTATCGACATTCTGGTTTCATGGAAATATAATTTGTTATATTTTGTAGACTTATTTTCTTGCACATTTTTTAGTACAAAATGGCTCCGACACGGATACCGTTTTGACCCGAAATTACCTTTTTACCCTTGTGTCCAAATTGGACCGATGGATAGGCTATCCTAGCTAATTTGACCATTCTGGACACGTTGGCGATGTTTATTTCATCGTTCGACAATGTTTGTTGATAATTTCACTGAGTTTAACCTTTTTATAAATAATTAATAATTAATTTTTATAATATTCATATTTCGGGATTAGTACAACGGAACTGAGATCAGTCAATTCCAGTGATCTCATATCACTGAAATTGGCAAGACGGACATGTGGATCACTATAATAAGATTATTAACCTTACCGTTAATCATCTTATCTCGATTTGCGTGTCGTAAGTTTTGACGTACGAATAACGAAGTACACTTTATATCTTTAATAATTAGACTAAAATTGACCCTGTTTGACCAGTTGACTAAAAGTCAACTGTAAGTCAACACTTGACCTAGTTTGACTAGATTATTGACCAAAGTTGACCTAGAGTTTATTTGACTTAGAAGAACCTAGGATAATATAGATTGCTTGTAGAGATTCATTTATTACAACTTGAACACCTTGTAACCTGTGTTGCTTTAAATAGGACTCTGTGGCTTCAGTTGGACCCCTATACCTATCAGCTGTTCAGGTTATCAGGCGAGTACATTCTCTGATCATTTCATATCCTGCTTAGAATTATTTTCCTGCTTTAAATTACTTTACTTGATACTGTCACGTTGGTCACACGGATTAGTACTATATGGATCCCTTCTTGAGGTGTTATCCCTTTAGGGAGCATCGGGTACTTCATGTTCTGTGCATTTCACTTTCATGGCGTATCACTATGCTTCATTGGTTTATTGAATCACTTGTGACATGTACTCTCATGATCACATAGTCTTCCATGAATTCTTCCATTTATTGGGCTTCCTAGAATCCTCATTTATGGGACTACCATGTACCACCCTTCGGGGGCCATTGCATGGAATCATAACATAACCTGGTTGGATCCTTGTGTATTAATTGGGGTATGGAGGAGTAGAAGTGGACATGTGAATAATATCCAAGTAGTGTAGCATCAGAATCATTCCATAGTATAGCATCAGAATAATCCTATGCCATTTACATGTCTATATTGTACTCTGACTCACTAGCCACTGTTAGTTCTATATTATATAGTAGATATTTCTATTACAGTTCTCTCTCTCTGTTTACATACTGTATTTCCTTCAGTACCTGTATCTTACTTTACTGTATGATTATATTTTCTAACCTGCTATGAACTGTTGAGATGTATTGTGCTCGCTCCTGTCCTGACTGGACCTGTTGATAATTTTTATAGATAGCCTGGAGGTTGCCTGCTAGCCTAGAGGAGACACAGTAGAGGTTGTATAGATAGCTAGGGTTTTTCTTATAGCTTATTTTCAGTTGTCTTGAGTTGTATTTATGGATTACTGTATTTGAGCTTTGAGATGTATTTCTGGGTTTGTGTATCTTAGACACTTAGACTTCTATCTGCTGTATCTCTTTTGGATTTCATGTTTTATCTATCTTCCATTATGCTCTACCTTAGATGTGATTGAGTTTACATTCTGCTATGTCACCCCCATTCGGGGAGTATAAACTGCTTAGCCTTATACTGTTAGATGCATGAGACCTAGGAAAGCGTTCTACCGCCGATACTGCGGCGTAGGCTGGACGTACCTACGTCTCGTGCCCTTACTCTAGGGTGCGGGTCGTGACACTTCTGATCATATTCCTACAGTTATATTTCTCCAGAATTAAAATTGTACCTAGATCTTTGTATAAGGATTTTTGTACTTTTCTTTTCTTAGTTTGTAGTTAAGTTTTCTTTCTAAGACTTTTTGTTCTTTGCAAACAAAATGGTGACTATGCTGGAGACGACTCCTTTGACGAAAAAGTGGCAACTCAATGCGATGTTGCATTGGTTGGCACGACGTATAAGACTTTGTTCGTAGAAGTTGACCAAGTGGCTTATGAAGAAATGATTGTCGTCGGGGGTGCCAAACGCGCAACTGCTACTCCCAAGAACAAGAAGGCACAAGCCATCTGGACTCCGAAGTCTACATCCGCACCAATCATTGCCGCTGATGCTCAAATCAAGGGAAAGCACCCAATGGCCATTCCCACTCTTTTCCAGTCCTCGACTTGGTAGAAAATACATTCGATTGTGCCTCTACGTCAATTAGTGCTCAAACACTTCTGGATAGAAACTCTACGTTTCTTGGGAAAAAAAAAAATCAAAATGATGCCAAGATTGTAAGTAATGTTCAAGGTGCAACTTCTTCTGCCCATAGGCATCACGCCAAACGTGTCGTGCCAATGTGCGCAGAGCAACAAGATATTCTGCCTACTCCGTGCCAAACCAGTTCGCACAAAACTGCTCCGCGCCAATCAGGTCCACGCCATGATCTTTCTACCTTACGCATATCAAGGACTGAATGAAGAAAACTGAAAGTATCACAGACTGACAATCAAATGATGCTAGATACTGATATGTACGCTTATCTCAATAGGCATCGAGCAGAGCTTCCTAAACCAAGCCATATGGCGCACCAAGAGACTTTGATGTAGTCTGCGTCGGCCACTAGTTCGACCATGGTGAAAGTTTAAAATAAGAACCTGCTCATTTACGCCAATGAACTCAGTACTTCCTTGTACACATAGGGAAAACAAAAGTTTAGGAATAAAAATCATATTCCTAATGTAATCAGGCAGAGTCTGCCTTCTTCTTCTTCTTCTTCTTCTCTTCTTCTCCTTTAATGTAACAGATCTCCGCGAGCTTATCTTATAAAAGCAAAGATTAAAGAATTACCTCATACAATAGTGACTTCACATAAGAACATCGCTGTCATTCACATGAGGTAGTAATCAAATGTTGCTGCAAGTCAGCAAAATGGTCTGTGTTTGACCGCTTGAATTATCTTCGTTCTCCTAATGTGATATTGATATATAAAGAAGAGTTGATGTTTGCCTCCATCAATATGACGTCTCATAGTACTGGGGTGGGAGATGCCCGAGGCGTAACTCATCACGAACCCCGAGTCGACAATACCTAGATCGAATCCTTGGCACTGTTGAAGGAGTCTATTAACACACATGATCGAGAAGCCGAGACCTCCTCAGCCAGGGAAATCTTTCTGAGTTCAACTCCGGGGGTAGCAACTTACCAGACTTCGATACCAAAAACGAATATTTTGATCGGTTTATCTTGTCCACCAGCTCGTCCTCAGTATCAAAAGAAATGTCTGTTTACATGATCAACGAAGAACAAGATACAGAAGGAAGTTGCTGATCTCAATCCTTTCCGAGGCTTCGAAGCCTATTATACATACTCCAGGATGTATAAAGAAGAATACATGAAAGTTGTGTTAGTTAGGACGCAGAAGACCAAAAAAATGACCCAGACGAGATCTTGGTGATTCCAGTCAAAGGACACACTTCTCGCCCTTCATTCTCTCAAATGTTGATCATCAATCTTGTTCCTCCTATTAAAAAAGTGGAGCAAAGGAAGCTCACCTCTTCTGAGCCTCTTGTTATCGACCTTCATCGTAACAAGCCTACTACTTCTCTTTCTTCTCCTATTGTTATCGACTTGGTGATGTCTTCAGCCAAGGTCGAAAATATTGTTGTAGCAGTTGAAGCAGAGAAAAGTATCAATAAAGCAGTATCTCCTTCACAATATATCGATATCGGTTTTTACGTACAACGTTACTTAGAAATTTTGGATAATTTCGAATCTCTCACCTTGGAAGCAATTCAACCCTTCCAGGATGAGATAACATTTAAACCTGTGCAAAACTCATTCTTTGTAGTTCCTCCTCGGAATGATGACGACAATACGATTCTCTTCAATAGAGAACGTAATCAAAGGGTTACACTCGAAAGCAATTTTGACAATGATGATTGTGGAAGAATACAACTGCGTCGTTATAGTCGACAATCCAAGAACATTATTCGAAGAATGGGATATAATTTCAGGCCTGGACTTAACAGAGCTAATGGTAGATGAACTCCTATTCGACTACCCGCCCCAAATGGAAGGTCATCATAGTATTATAATAAGACTAAACATGGGTTAGGCTACACTATGCCGATCTAAACCCAGACAGATCTGAGTCAGACGAAGAGATACGGTCTCGTTCTTCTGACTCCTCTTCATGGGACTCAGACACCGACGTAAGGGATGTTCATCGACTGACTCTATTTGCAAATATGGTGACAACTGATTTTTTAAAAGACGGTAATAACTTTATCGAGATATATGAGAATGAGCCTTGGGCACAAAGGATGGATACTCAATGGGAACTTCGCTTTGGATGTTCATCGACTGACTCTATTTGCCAATATGGTGACAACTGATTTTCTAGAAGACGGTAATAAATTTATCGAGATATATGAGAACGAGCCTTGGGCACAAAGGATGGATACTCAATGGGAACTTCGCTTCGAACAGCGTGAACCACCCACTAAGGATGAATTAATCCAGATCGACGTTGGAGATGAAGCTTCTCCAAGGCCTATCTTCATCAGTAAAAGCCTTTCTGAGGCAAACAAGCAAGAACTGATCCTGCTTATTAAAGAATACATTGATGTGTTTGCCTAGAGCTATGAGGATATGCCAGGACTAGATCCTCAGATTGCTACTCATAAGCTCAACATCATGCCAAATGCTAAGCCTGTTAAATAGAAACAGCGACAGTTTCGACCTGATATGATGGATGCTATAGAAGCTAAAGTCAAGAAGCTCATCGTCTAGGGCTTTATTAGGGAGGAACAACATCCCGACTGGATGGCTAATGTCGTCCCAATTATGAAGAAAACAGGAAAAATTTGAGTCTGCATCGACTTCGGAGACCTCAACACAGCTTGTCCCAAAGACGAGTTTCCTCTCCCAATCATCGATGTCATGATCGAAAATACCCACGGGTTCAAAAAAATTTCTTTCATGGACGGATTATCTGGTTATAATCAGCTCAAAATGAATCCTGAGGACAAAAAGCATATATTCTTCCGAACTCCGCTTGGAGTCTACTGCTATACAGTCATGCCTTTTGGTCTCAAGAATGCTGGTGCTACCTATCAATGGGCCATGAGTATTATCTTCCACAAACATTTACAAAAAATAGTCGAATGTTATATATCACTCCCCGTTCCCAGAATGCGTATTTTAATATGTGTGCTGCTTGAATGTATTTATTTAATATTTATCATGCATTTGTTCTGTATTTAATTCCTTTAATTTTACGCTAATTGTTTTCTTTATTTTATTTTCTGCTTTTGTTTTGCTTTTGGGTTCGGCTTGGTTTGGTTTATTTTGGTGGTTCATCATGAACCCAACCCCTACCTACCACCATCTCCATTTAAAGCCCAACTACTTTCTCTCTCTTCATTCATTCTTATTTACTCTTCTTCTTCTCCATTAACCTCTCCTCTAACCTAAGAAAACCCATAGGTAAGTGCATCTTGCTTCCACATGAGAACCCATTTTTATGGTTCATTTATTTTTCTCTCGTGATTCTAAGATAGTTTAGAACTTGGTATTTTGCATTTTGAAAGTTTTATTTTTGTAGATCTAAAAATTTGCCATTTTCGAATTTTAGTGGTTTGATCTATCAGACTTCCTTATTTTCAAGTTTTGATCATTTCAGGTTGTTGAGATTTGTGTTATACCCCATTTTGATCCATGGAAGTCTCATTTTGGCTTAGATTTAAAGCTTCATGGAATTTGGAGTTCTGGAGGTTCTCTACGCCCACGTTTATATGTGCCCGCGTATTACCAAGCTCTATGCCCACGTTCATTCGTGTCAGCGTGAACCTGGATTATGCGAGTCTACTCTGGCTTGGCGTATCCCTTTACGCGTATTTCTTTACGCGTACAAGCTCGCGCTTAACTCTATTCTTTATGCGTACAAGTTCAGGCGTAACGTTATTTCCTTTACACGTAACTCTATTCTTTACGCGTACAAGTTTCATGTGTAACTCTATTCTTTACGCGTGCTGCTCTAGCTTGGCGTAAGACGAGTTTTACGCGTAACCTTATTCCTTTATTGAGCGTACTCCTTTACGCGTAAGCTTTATTCCTTCATGCGTAACTTCCCTCACGCGTAAAGTTCTTTTATGCGTATTTCATTGGACATACTCCTCTGGCTTGGCGTATTTCATTGAGCGTACTCCTTTGGCGTACATGGCACCCCTTATTATATCCTTACGCCTTTTTGACATGAACTCGATATAATCATGATATGTTAATATTTTAATACATATTGTTGTGTGGAGTGTGCACTGTGTCTCGATTGGTTTGTAGATACCCAGTATGACTGGAACTAACCCTAAGAGTTATAGACCTGACCATACTAAGAATTAGTTTGACTATCATGTCTTGTCACAAATTGACATTGATTGTTACCTCGAATAATGATTGACCATGTGTTCCTAGTTGGGACTAAGAGACTGGCTAGTCGTCTTATTGAAATTGAATGAGACACGTTCATATTAACCATGAACCATCGTATTCGACTAACCGATCCCGAACGTTGGCATATGGATACGTGCAAACTTCAACTTATTTTCTATAAAAGTAGCATGTGTACCTTACAGTCAAGGCATGATTATTTCGTGGCTAGGTTTGATTGTTGCATTACGCTATATAAGACCTACAACCTAACCACATGGGCATCATTGTAGAGTTATGCATATCGTACTCTATACGAAAGTAATTATTCTGAATGACCATGATCCACGGCATGGAATTTCAATTTAATATAGGAACTATTAAGTTAAATAAAATAACGATTGCATGGAGAGAATGGATTCTCGAGTTCTTACATGGCAGCCATCTCGGGACAATAAGTGCCCCGACATGCCGGCTGGTTCCCACAGATACTGCAAATCTGCCACACGGGCAGGGAGTAGTATCTGTTTATTTTTTTATGTATATTGATGACGGGCTTCCCGCTGGGACACGTCTAATTCATGATTGGCGTAATGGATTATTGGGTAGACTAGCCTTGCTTGTACCTTGTAAGAACTAAGGAATCCCTTATTGCATATTTCCAGGGCAACTTGAAACTTACAGTTAGGAAGCCGTAGTAGTTGTATTGCTGTCTAAATTGATTTGTTTGTGTACTGTACCTACTCTGTTAACTACTGAGATGATCAGAATGTCAGGACACGACGGGTCAACTTCTGTCCTTGTTTGGTTGAAAAGTTGGTTCGAAGTGTCGTGATGTTGTGTGAATCCCAGTAGCAAGTGGAGACTTATTTATCATATTCTTAACTCTTACCACTGGTTTTAATTCTTATGTCGTGCTTCCTTGTGGTACCTGCTATTTAAGGTCTAACCTCTCTGGTTTTGCATGGCCAGATTTAGAGCCATCTTTCGAGGACTCAGCTTACTTCCACCTCCAAGATGGTTAATACTAGAGGAATGATCGCAGGAGGACACGAGTGGGTTCCTTGCTTCCCTGCTCGTTTTACTACTTACTTTACATTTTGCCGCTTGGCACCGACATGTTAGTCGGTCTGTCTTGCTCTTACTTTTACATAATTGTAACTAAGTCAGACTGCAGCTGATAACGATTGTGTATACCTTGTCATATCATCTGGCTATGTTTTGTAAAGCCAGATCTCAAGAACATTTTGACTGAACGTTTGGGAAGCCTTACTGCTTTATCTTATATGTTCTCTATTTTTTGCTTCTTGTTTGAATGATTGAGACTAGATGTTGAGCAACCCTAGTGAGACTTTTACGTAGTATGCACCCCCTCGTCTTTTAGACATCATTGATCATATTATACGGTATTCATCTACCCGTAATACGTAAATGACTGAGTCATTCCCCCGCTCTCTGGTATTCTGGTTCTGGGGCATGACAAGGTTTTAGTGGTGGCCCATGCAGGTCTGATTTTAGACTTGTGGGGTGTTTTAATTTATAGGATGCCTAAATCACACATGTTTTCCCTTGATCTCATGATTTCGTTACTCTCAGCCATAGCTTGACATTCCGGTATCCTTTGACTTCATTGATCTTTTCTGTCCGATCGTTTGATTGCTCTCTTGTCCCTTTTCTTAGGGACACCTCGTCCGTATCTGTCAGAGCTGGACAACAACAATAAGGGCAACACGAACAACATGACCATGTTGATCAGCAACAAAGGCCGGTACTACCTCAAGAGACAATCCAAGAAGAGGTGATAGTGGAACCAACAGCTGGACCGCAATATCCGGGGGTTCCAACACTACCAACAGTTCCGCCTACCCCTATGCAGTAGACACACCAGCCCTTCTGGAAATCATAAGAGGGATGATGGCTACTCAGCAATATCAGATGTTGGCCCAACAACACATGCACACTCAGCTGCAAGAGCAGAACGTATTGCTCAACCAAGGATTACAAACGGCTTTGAAAATGGGAGTGAGGACTGACTCAGGGGCGTCAACCAGGTTCTACAAGTACAAGCCCCGTCGTTTCGAGGACACGAAAGATGCTATTTCAGCAGATGCATGGCTTAAGGACATCGAGGCTATTCTGACAGCGGCTAAGGTACCGATGGAAGAACGTGTGGATCAAGTAAAGCTGTTACTTCAGGACCTCGTACGTGATTGGTGGGAATCAGAAGATGTGGGCGTCAAACGTCCTATAGCATGGGATAATTTTACTGCGAGGTTCAAGATGAACTACTATGGAGTTGTGGCACAGTTCGAGCTACAGCAAAAGTTTATCAACCTCAAGCAAGCCAACAAGACAGTGGTTGCTTATGCAGCAGAGTTCTGCAGACTGAATAGGTTCGCCCCGGAGATGGTAGCAATGGAAAGCCAGAGGGCTATGGGGTTTCAGCAAGGGTTTCATTTTGAACTCTTACAATTGATAAAGGGGCACATCTACCAGACTTTCGACGATGTATTGACGGCAACCCGGAGACATGAGATCACAATCCAGGGGATCACATCAAGGATTGGAGGTCAGAAGAGATCTCACAATCAGATTAAAGGAGGAGGGGGAGCAGCGCCCCGAGTTACAGCACAACCCCCTAGCATTCGCATTCACGATGTGGCAATACAAGGGCCAGTATCCCTAGCAAGACAACAGCAGCAGCAGTAGAGGAAGAACCAGCAACCCCCAGCGGGATGCACCTATTGTGGAAAGACAGGGCACACCAGAGGTGTGTGTCGGGCATTGAACGGATAATGTTTGATATATGGAAGTCCAGATCATCGGGTTTTCACCTGTCCCATGAATTCGAGGTCAGGAGGACCAGTACAACAATTTCCTGCTCTTCCAGCACTAGGGGCAGGCCAGTATCAAGGACCAGCGGTAGCGGTGAGACCGTTGGCACAACGTCCGTTGATGTCACAGGCTCAGATGTTTCTACAGCAGGGACTGCCAATGCAGCAGCAACAACACAGACCACCCCAGCATCACCAAGGCAGAGGCCAGCAACAGCACCAGGCTAGGCCGCAGCATGGGAACCAACAAGGAGACCGAGGGTAGACATTCAATCTGTCCTTGGAAGAAGCATTGGCATTGGGAGATGTTGTGGTAGGTAACATTCTCGTCGTCTCATATCATGCAGTAGCATTGTTTGATTCGGGAGCATCATACTCATTTATATCTGCACAATTTGCGACACGACTAGGAATGGAATTCGAGACATTACCAGGGAGGTTGAATATACTCACTGGTAATGGGCTCGTAGGAGTTAGTAGAGTTATTCTAACGTGTAGAGTTGTAGTGTGTGGGCGTCCCTTACCCGCCAGGTTGATAGAATTTTTTATGAGAAATTTTGACATTATCTTAGGCATGGACTGGCTGAAAGACAGTCATGTAATAATAGATTATCGTAGAGGGAGTGTATTTTTTAATATTCCAGGCATGAAGCGGTTCACCTTAGTCAGATCAGAGATTTACCAACATAAATAAAGAGTAGTGACGGCAATGGAAGAAGTTCAAGTCCCGAAGGTAGTTGAAGAGTTTCTTGATGTATTTCCCGAAGAACTTCCAGGTCTACAACCGGTTAGGGATATTGAGTTCAGTATAGAGTTGGCACCTGGAACTAAACCGATATCTGATCGAGTTTACAGAATGGCAGATTCAGAGCAGGCCTATGTGTGTCAGCACATAGAGGAACTGAAGGCAAAGAAGTTCATTTGAGTTAGCGAATCACCATGGGCAGCACCAGTGGTACTTGTAGAGAAGAAGGATGGGTCATCAAGATTGTGTATTGACTATAGAAAGCTTAACGCGGCAACAGTAAAGAACAAGTAACCACTACCAAGGATCGACGATTTGTTTGATCAATTGAGTAGAGCAAGAGTTTTCTCCAAGATAGATCTTCGATCCGGGTATCATCAAGTGAGAGTTCGGAAAGAGGATATTCCCAAGACAACATTCAGGTCGAAGTACGGGTATTACGAATTCTTAGCAATGCCATTTGGTTTGACCAATGCTCCAGCAATATTTATGGATTTGATGAACCCATCTTTATGCCATACTTAGATCAATTTGTCGTTGTGTTCCTCGATGACATTCTCGTATACTCAGCTAGTGATGAAGAGCATGAAGTTCACCTCAAGAAAGTGTTACAGGTTCTGAGAGAGAACCAGTTGTACGCCAAGCTCAACAAGTATGAGTTTTGGACGGATCGTATTTCATTCTTGGGGCACATCATATCAGGGGCTGGAGTAGCAGTGGATCCCAATAAAGTAGAAGCAGTAGAAAGTTGGCCAATACCTAAGACCATAGCAGATGTGCGAAGTTTCTTGGGACTGGCAGGATATTACAGAAGGTTTGTATCAGACTTTGCAAGACTCTCAGCACCCATGATCTGCTTGACACGGAAGGATGTGCCACTTATTTGGTCGACAGAGTGCCAGACATCATTTGAGAATTTGAAGTAGAAGTTGATCATGGCACTTATTCTTACATTACCGGTTGGACCCGGAGGTTTTACTGTATATTGTGATGCGTCAGGGAAGGGACTTGGGTGTGTCCTAATGCAACATGGAAAGATGATATCGTATGTATCTAGGCAACTTAGAGACCACGAGAAGAATTATCCAACTCATGACTTGGAGTTGGCAGCAGTAGTATTTGCTTTGAAGCTATGGAGGCATTACTTGTACGGTGATCGAGTGGACATGTACACAGACCACAAGAGTCTGAAGTACATCTTCACTTAGAAGGAACTGAACATGAGATAGAGAAGATGGTTAGAGTTGATCAAGGATTACGACATAGAGCTTCAGTATCATCCAGGCAAGGCTAATGTGGTAGTGGACGCTCTTAGCAGGAGAGGCGGTGCTTTTATATTGACATCAAAAAATATATCTTAGAAGATCTTCAAGAGATTGGAATCGAGGTTATACTGCCTAGTGATATCGGAATTCTGGCATGTCTATGAGTTCAATCCGACTTGGTAGACAGGATCAAGGCAGCTCAGGCACGGGACCCAAGGATTCAGAAGCTTAGGACAGAATGTGAGTCAGGACTCAAGAAGGAGATGAAAATTCACGAAGATGGTATACTTAGATTTGGATCACGTCTATGTGTGCCAAGTAGAGATATCAGACAGGAGGTTATGACAGAAGCCCACAGTTCTCAGTATTCTATACACCCCGGAGGGACCAAAATGTACAAAGATATCAAGCAGCACTACTGGTGGAACGGAATGAAGAGGGAGATAGCTAGATTCGTTTCTCGTTGCTTAATATGTCAGCAAGTGAAGGCAGAACAACAGAGGCTAGCTGGATTATTACAACCGCTTCCTATCCCGAAATGGAAGTGGGAGCATATCACAATAGATTTTGTGACCGGTTTACCGAGATCACCAAGTGATAGGATGCTATTTGGGTGATAGTAGATCGGCTTACGAAGGTGGCACATTTTTTTCTTTTTAGAGTAGGGCAATCTACAGATAAGTTGGCAGAGTTGTATATGTACAACAGTTAGTTAGGCAGCATGGGGTCCCTGTCAGTATTGTATCAGATAGAGATACACGTTTTATATCATATTTTTAGAAGAGTACATTATAGCCTGGGTACCAAGTTAAGATTTAGTACGTCCTACCATCCACAGACAGATGGACAATCAGAAAGAACAATTCAGACTTTAGAAGAAATGTTACGAGCTTGCACCCTAGATTTTGGAGGGTCTTGGGAGAGTCACCTGCACTTAGTCGAATTTTCGTACAACAACAGTTATCAAGCCAGTATCCAAATGGCGCCATTCGAAGCACTATATGGTAAGAAGTGTAGGTCGCCACTGGTATGGGATGATATCGGAGAGAGGAAGATGTTAGGTCCAGAGATGATTGTTCAGACAGTTGAAGTGATTAAGGGGATTAGATAGCGACTTCGAGTTGCGCAAGATCGGCATCGTCATTGGGCAGACCAGCATCGTAGGCCGCTAGAATTTTCTGTTGGGGACCACGTGTTCTTGCGGATCTCACCTACCCGTGGGGTCATTAGATTTGGCGTTTGTGGGAAGTTGAGTCCGTGATACGTAGGCCCATTTGCTATCCTCGACAGGGTAGGCAATGTTGCTTATCGTTTGTCCCTTCCACCTTCGTTACGAGAGGTGCATGATGTGTTTCATGTATCTCAGTTACATAGGTATGTATCGGACCCAAGCCATATCCTCGATCATTCTGAGCTGGTTGTTTGTACCAACCTGTCTTACGAGGAACAGCCGGTGTCCATTTTAGACCGAAGGGAGAAGATACTCAAGAACTGAACAATTAGCCTTGTCCGTGTTGCTTGGGGTCATCACTCCTTAGGAGAGTCAACGTGGGAACGTGAGGATGATATCCGATCACGGTATCCGCACCTATTTGGCTCACAAGTTATATTTGTTTCCGTGTACCTTGATTGTCTTGATTCCCCACGCTTATTACCCTATGAGTAGAAATTGCTGGATGTCGTCGATTGATAAACATAGATATATTACTTGCTATTTGATATTGTAAGATGACTGCTTGCCCGCTAAAATTGTTTGTGCTTGGATTAGTCTAGCCCTGATGTTTCTATCCTACTTGGATTTGAAATTCCGAGGACAGAATTTTTCTAAGGAGGGTAGAGATGTCACTCCCTGTTCCCAGAATACGTATTTTAATACGTGTACTGCTTTAATATATTTATTTTATATTTACCATACATTTGTTTTGTATTTAATTCTTTTATTTTTACGATAATTGTTTTCTGTATTTTATTTTCTATTTTTGTTTTGCTCTTGGGTTCGGCTTGGTTTGGTTTGTTTTGGTGGTTCATCATGAACCCAACCCCCTACCTACCACCATCTCAATTTAAAGCCCAACTACTTTCTCTCTCTTTATTCATTCTCATTTACTCTTCTTCTTCTCCATTAACCTCTCCTCTAACGTAAGAAAACCCATAGGCAAGTGCATCTTGCTTCCACATGAGAATCCATTTTTATGGTTCATTTATTTTTCTCTCGTGATTCTAAGATAGTTTAGAACTTGACATTTTACATTTTGAAAGTTTTTTTTTGTAGATCTAAAAATTTGCCATTTTCAAATTTTGGTGGTTTGATTTATCAGACTTCCTTATTTTTAACTTTTGATCATTCCAGGTTGTTAAGATTTGTGTTATACCCCATTTTGATCTATGGAAGTCCTATTTTGGCTTAGATTTAAGGCTTCATGGAATTTGGAGTTCTGGAGGTTCTCTACGCCCACGTTTATACGTGCCCGCGTATTATCAAGCTCTACATCCACGTTCATTCATGTCAGCGTGAACCTGGATTACGTGAGTCTACTCTGGCTTGGCGTATCCCTTTACGTGTACAAGCTCGCGCGTAACTCTATTCTTTACGCGTACAAGTTCAGGCGTAACATTATTTCCTTTACGCGTAACTCTATTCTTTACGCATACAAGTTTCACGCGTAACTCTATTCTTTACGCATGTTCCTCTGGCTTCGCGTAAGACGAGTTTTATGCGTAACCTTATTCCTTTATTGAGTGTACTCCTTTACGCGTAAGCTTTATTCCTTCATGCGTAAACTTTTCTCACGCGTAAAGTTCTTTTATGCGTATTTCATTGGGCGTACTCCTCTGGCTTGGCGTATTTCTTTGAGCGTACTCCTTTGGCGTACATGGCACCCCTTATTATATCCTTACGCCTTTTTGACATGAACTCGATATAATCATAATATGTTAATATTTTAATACATATTGTTGTGTGGAGTGTGCACTGTGTCTCGATTGGTTTGTGGCTACCCAGTATGACTGGAACTAACCCTAAGAGTTATAGACCTGACCATACTAAGAATTAGTTTGACTATCATGCCTTGTCACGAATTGACATTGATTGTTACCTCGACTAATGATTGATCATGTGTTCCTAGTTGGAACTAAGAGACTGGCTAGTCGTCTTATTGAAATTGAATGAGACATGTTCACATTAACCATGATCCATCGTAATTGACTAGCCGATCCCGAACGTTGGCATATGGATACGTGCAGACTTCAAATTATTTTCTATAAAAGCAGCATGTGTACCTTACAGTCAATGCAAGATTATTCCGTGGCTAGGTTTGATTGTTGCATTATGCTATGTAAGACCTACAACCTAACCACACGGACATCGCTGTAGAGTTATGCATATCGTACTCTGTACGAAAGTACTCATTCTGAATGACCATGATCCACAGTATGGGATTTCAATTTAACATAGGGACTATTAAGTTAAATAAAATAACGATTGCATGGAGAGAATGGATTCCCGAGTTCTTACATGACAGCCATCTCGGGACAATAAGTGCCCCGACATGCCATCCCACAGATACTACAAATCTGCCACACGGGCAGGGAGTGGTATCTGTTTATATTTTTTATGTATATTGATGACGGGCATCCCGTCGGGACACATCTAATTCATGATTGGCACAATAGATTATTGGGTAGACTAGCCTTGCTTGTACATTATAAGAACTGAGGAATCCCTTATTGCATATTTTCAGGGCAACTTGGAACTTACAGTTAGCAAGTCGTAGTAGTTGTATTGCCGTCTAAATTGATTTGTTTGTGTACTATTCCTACTCTGTTAACTACTGAGATGATCAGAATGTCAGGACACGATGGGTCAACTTCTGTCCTTGTTTGGTTGAAAAGTTGGTTCGAAGTGTCGTGATGTTGTGTGAATCCCAGTAGCAAGTGGAGACTTATTTATCATATTCTTAACCCTTACCACTGGTTTTAATTCTTATGTCGTGCTTCCTTGTGGTGCCTGCTATTTAAGGTCTAACCTCTCTGGTTTTGCATGGTCAGATTTAGAGCCAGCTTTCGAGGACTCAGCTTACTTTCACCTCCAAGATGGTTAATACTAGAGGAATGATCGCAGGAGGACACGAGTGGGTTCCTTGCTTCCCTGCTCGTTTTACTACTTACTTTACATTTTGCCGCTTGGCACCGACATATTAGTCGGACTGTCTTACACTTACTTTTACATAATTGTAACTAAGTCAGACTGCAGCTGATAACGATTGTGTATACCCTGTCATATTATCTGGCTATGTTTTGTAATGCCAAATCTTAAGAGAATTTTGACTGAGCGTTTGGGACGCCTTAATGCTTTATCTTATATGTTCTCTATTTTCTGCTTCTTGTTTAAATGATTGAGACAATATATGTTGAGCAACCCTAGTGAGACTTTCATGTAGTATGCACCCCTTCGTTTTTAGACAGCATTGATTGTATTATAAGGTATTCATCTACCCGTAATACGTAGCTGACTGAGTCATTCCCCCGCTCTCCGGTATTCAAGTTCTAGGACGTGACATTATATCGACGATATTGCTGTCAAGAGTTGTTTAAAGGAAGATCACATCTAAGATCTGAAAAGCATCTTGGACCTAATGCGTCAACATCAGCTCAAATGAATCCTACTAAGTCATTCCTAGGTGTCTCTAATGGCAAATTTCTTGGATTCGTTATTACCTCTAAGGGTATACACGTTGACCCCGATAAAGTCAAAGCCATCCAAGAGATGCGTCCTCCACGCAACCAAAAAAAGCTACGAGGATTCCAAGGACGACTTGCCTATATCAGGAGATTCATCTCAAATCTTTCTGGATGTTGCAGACCGTTCAATCAATTAATGAAGAAAGGTGTATCTTTCATTTGGACTGATGAATGTCAGCAAGCATTTGAGGACATTAAGCTGTAGTTGGTGAACCCTCCGGTCCTTGTTCCTCCAATCACAGAAAAATCCTTTCTCATGTACGTTTGAGCAATAGATCATTCTATCGGTGCCCTCTTAGCTTAGAAGAACAACGAAGGCCATGAGCAAGCAATCTACTACCTCAGCCGCACAATGATCGGTTTTAACACCCACTTTTCAGAAATGAGGGTAATTTTGAACTTTTGTAATTATAATCATTTAATAATAATATTTAAATCATATTGTGATTTTTGGTAATTTTTAATCAATTTAAAACTAGTTAAAATGTTGAATTTTGATTTTGATGGTTAATTGGTGTAACCCTAGAATTGCTGAGCCTAGAGACTAACCATGACCAAGGGAGCCTAGTCAAGTGATTAGAATGTCATATTACTACTTTTTAGCCTAAGGATACTTTGGTCATTTTGACAATTTTGTGAAATTGTAAATTATATTAATTAAATATGTGGTAATTGTTTAGTTGAGACTTGACCTAGAATCTTAGCCTAATCTAGATTAGTCTTGAGCTTAGAGTCTTGATTAGGATAACTTAGTATTGACAAGATTAATAATATCTAGATATTTCATGTAGGATATTTACCCCTTAGGATGTTTGTGAAAAAGAAAGTCTTATGACTAATTGAACCAATAGGAAGGCTTGGAATTGGGTGGACAAGCCCTAGACACTCATCTACATGTAAAATTAACCCTAATTCATCTAATGACCAGCCATCAAGTGCCCCTCTTCCTATAAAGAATCCTTAAGAAAACCCTTGCCTCTTTTTACCTCTACATAGAACCCTAAGTGTTCTTTCCCATATTAGAGAGCTTCCCTCTTTGATTTGATCTCCAAATCCTTACATCCCTCCACAAAAACTTCCATCCAACCTTCTCATACTACCAAGGGAGGGTGCTAGCAAAGATTTGGAGCAAAGTGCAAGGAGGAGTGTCCTTTTTGGAAGATCTTCGTGTCGGAGCCATGTCCTTGGAAGTATCATTGGGATTCCACTCCCAATAGGTAAAACCAACCCTCTAAATTGATTTTCTATACATATTAGTTAGTTTTGAATCCATAGGATCCACCCCCATGCATGTACCCCATTTAGATTCAAATTTGAGGCCATTTGGAGCTCTCTTGAGAATTTTAGATATGTGTCTTGTTTCCTATTTGATAGATCCCAAATTAGGACACCACATGTGTATGTATGTATGATAATAGTTTAAATAGATATTTAAATTCGGTTTTAGAATGGTTAGAGAGTGGATTGATCTTAGTTAGGATGGTTAGAATGAGTTTTATTTGGATACCTATGTTGGTATCCAAGTATCTTGTCCTATATGTGTTTCTTTTGTCCAAAATAACTCAAATTCGTCATAATATTCATCTACGTTTTTATTAACCAAAGAAACTTAGAAATGTCATAACTTTTAGCTTAGAACTCTGATTTATCTTCTGTTTTTTTAAAAGAACCGTATCGAAGTTAGCTTTCCAAATATATATTTTAATAAGCCAAAATCGTCCTGGAACTTTCTGTAAAACTATTTGAGTGTCAGTTGTCCGAAAGACAAATGCGTTTTCGTGTTTTCGTGATTCCGGAAGCTTCCGGACACGAAAATGCGATCCGTTTGAAGTTTCGGAAAGATAACATGAAGGGCTACGACATACTTTAATACTAGAATTTAGTGAAATCCCAATTGGTACAGTATTAATTTTAAGTAGAAGAGTGACTATACGATATATGTATTTTGTGTAACCTATGAGCCTATGTAGTATGGATATTAAATAAATGTAGAGTATGTAATACATGATATGTCAGATGAATGAAATAATATATATATGATATGTATCCTCTTTATATTAATGTATATATATGGTTGAATGCAAGCATGTAGGAAAGCGATCAATATAATGTATGTAAGCAATGCATAAATGCATGAATGAAAGAATGATATACAATGTATGCATGAAAGTATGTAATGAATGCTAGATACGAATGCAAGGTATACATGTAATGATAGATATGAATGCATAATGTATACATAATGTAATGCAATATATAATGATAGCATGTATGGTAATGCAGAATATATGATGCAAGCAAGTATATGTCCACTGTTTTCCCTTTTTCTTACATTTTTCCTTCCCTTCCATTTCCATTTCAAATTTTTCCTCTTTTTTCCCTCTTCTATTTTTACGTGTTGTATATAATGTATATAATGTATAGATGCATGTAAGTATGTAATATGCATGAATGACATGTATGTAATAAAAATAAGTATATACATGCAACTTAATGATATGTGAATGGATATAATGCATGAACTAAAGTATGCATGTATATGGGATAAGAATGAATGATATATATATGTTTAAAGGTAATGTAATGTATGTATTCATATATATTTTGAGTTATATATATGAGTTTGTATGCATATATTATATGTATGCATATATGCAGGACTGAATGTAATATAATGTAGAGTATGCATATATGAATATAATGTATGCAAGTATATAATGTATTCAAATATGCATGTATGCATCTATGTATGTATGTATAGGTGCATGAATGAATGCAAGTATGCATATATGATATGTATGTAGGCATCTATGTAATGTATGTATGTATGTATACATGATATGTATGTATGCATGTATGCAATGTAAGTATGTATGTATACATTTCTATAAATCGAATTAACCTATAACCTTTTACACACATGCATTCATACACCCTTTGACACCATGTATCCCATGTCACATACACATATCTATCACTAAATCTGAGAACATTAACACATATCCTTTCACACACATGTCACACACACACTCACTTACTCTTTTACCTCTCATTCTCTCTCTATGTATATATGTATGTGCCTATATATATATAGCTTTCCTATATATGTAAAAAAATATATATATATATGTAGCTTTTCTATATATATCTATGTATATGAATATGTGAATGTGAATAATATATATACATTATATGACTAAGTTTGTGGGCCTTGTTAGCTTATGGATTAGTTTTGTGCTCGGTTTAACAAGTGACTTAGGCTACGAGTTAGTAGCTATCTTGGATACTTGATTTGCATATACTTAGTTTGTTTAGACCTAGAATTGACTAACCTAGACTAGTTGACCATCGTTGACCCAACCCTAGCTAGTTTGACCACGGTTGACCCAGAGTTGACCAAGTTTGACTTTGACCTAGATTGGCCTAGAAATCATGTAGATTGTATCGTAAACTTCATTTACGTTATATTGAACGCATTATAACCCATATTGCTCTATTTAGGACATTGTGACTCCGGTGCAGAGATCTGATATTACACTACTCTTTTTAGAGTATCAGGCGAGTACATTCTCTGATAGTTCTCTCATTTATTTGTCAACTACTGTACTTCAGTTCTAGTTAGTTTATGTGACTCTCTGTTACAACACGTATAGATATTTTTGGATTCATGTATGCGACACACATACCATATTGTTTGGCCTCTATTACTGGAATTATTTTGGATCATTGCTGGTATCATCATGTTTGGCTGGACTCATCTCGATTCTCATGTCGTATTCTGGATTCACTTGTACTTGCTGGAAGAAAAAATACTTGAGTAAGACATGTAGACATACCCCAAATCTGGAATCACCCCAAATGCTGGAATTAAACTGGAATGATAGCCATCTCACATTCGGCTAGGTGTGTGATGTGTCGGATTACCTATAACTGTTTACATGTCGATCTTGGTATTTTAAAACACACAGTTAGAGTATAGTCTGGACTCACCCTGGAATCTTTGATCACTGATTGGAATCATCTTATACTAGACTCATCTTGTACTGGAATTACCTGGTATCAGATTCATGTTGTCTGGACTTACTTTGGTTTTACACTTGTTTGTATTTACTGTCTAGACTTATATCATGTTACTCTAGTTCAGGTAGTTCTATTTACAGTCTTCATTGCCATAATTCTTCTCTTCTTTAGTTACTATACTTTTCTTGTATCTCAACTGTTCTCTATACCATCACCTAAATATAAACGGCCATATTCATCAATACAACTGTCTATAACTGCTTTATAGTTCTCTGTCATTTACTTGGATTTTCTAGATGAGATGTGCCCGTTCCTTTCCTGACTAGACCTGTTGAAATTTTTACAAATGATTGCCTTGAGGATACTTGCCCTACTTACTATGGACCAGGAGATGTTTAGCTACCTTTGGCCTCGACACTCAGAGTGATCGGAAGACTAGCTAGTTGACTTGGTTTAGTTTTATGTTTTAGAACTTGAATTGTAAATAAGTTGAGATATGTTTTGTTTTGAGATTATTATTATTTATTAGTTGGTCTTGTTGTTATTATTTAGTCTTAGTTGTAAACTTTTGTGTTATCATATCGTGCTTAGACTGTGATTGAGATTCATTATATCTATACTTGTCCTTCGTTCGGAGTTAAGATTTTGACAAGTACATTATATAATTGTGTGAGTTGTTGATTAGATCGTGACCTAGAACAGCTTTCTACCACCGACACTGCGGCGTAGGCTGGGCGCTGTTACGTACTCGTACCCAAGGTTGAGATTCGCATTAGTGCCAAGTCGTGGTAGTACAACGATTAGTTTTATTACTGCGCGCCTGCGGTAAGAGATGAGAAATAGGCTTTAGTTAAGAGAGTACTCAATCACAGTTAGGACTACTTGAGAAGATTCCTGGGATGACCCTTGAGAATCTCATTATAAACTATCTCAAAATTCGATTCTGACAGTATCTGTCTATTTTTCTTATTCATTGTTGAATTCGATTCTTGGTATCCATTATTGACTTGATTTTCTACCAAGATGAACATCATGGGCTAGGTTGCCTCAGTCATGGAATTTAGAGTCTTCTACAGCCATATTAGCTGGTTTGGCGATGAGATAGAGTTTGATTTTGAATGTATTTTTCGGGTGTGGGAATTTAAAGTTTTTGCAGCCAAGCTAGCGACAATGCAAAAATTTTAAATACCATAATTCTAGAGATATGTACCTTAGTTGCAGACTCTATAGATTATCGCTGTTGTATTTACTAGCGTAACGAGGATTCTGGTAACATGGTTCTAGATAGACGGGTACGATTATTAGATTGCAGAATAGATACCATATAGATGGTGCCCTAGTATAATTGAGTAGAATATCAGTGTGGATATTACTTGAGTGTCATGGATTAGATAGAGGGAGCTAGGCCACCTGTAGCGCAGCACCATGCCCGGCACCATCAGAGGGATATACCCCAGAGGGGCAGGGCTTTTGTGCTGACAGTCGAGTAGACCGACGCTACGGGTGACGGGTTAGCAGGTTTGTCCTTCTTGTTCTTCTTCTCCACCTTCATGTGTGATTTCCATTAGTACCTGTCAGGATATGCTTGTGATATGTTAGATAGCGTAGTTACCCTGTTCAATACTGTAGAATCACGACCAGTAGGACAATGATTGCATGTTATCTATTGACCTTGTTTGATTTGGGGGGGTTTGACCTAGGAGGAGTACGATCATCTTAATTTTGAGGACGAAATTCTTCTAAGGAGGGTAGACTTGTAACACCCACTTTTCAGAAATGAGGATATTTTTGAACTTTTGTAATTATAATCATTTAATAATGATATTTAAATCATATTGTGATTTTTGGTGATTTTTAATCAATTTAAAACTAGTTAAAATGTTGAATTTTGATTTTGATGGTTAACTAGTGTAACCCTAGAATTGCTAAGCCTAGAGACTAACCATGACCACGGGAGCCTAGTCATGTGATTAGAATGTCATATTACTACTTTTTAGCCTAAGGGTACTTTGGTTATTTTGATAATTTTGTGAAATTGTATTAATTAAATATGTGGTAATTGTTTAGTTGAGACTTGACCTAGAATCTTAGCCTAATCTAGATTAGCCTTGAGCTTGGAGTCTTGATTAGGATAACCTAGTAATGACAAGATTAACAATATCTAGATATTTCATAGTAGGATATTTATCCCTTTGGATATTTGTGAAAAAGAAAGCCTTATGACTAATTGAACCAATAGGAAGGCTTGGAATTTGGTGGACAAGCCCTATCCACTCAACTACATGTAAAACTAACCCTATTTCATCTAATGACCAGCCATCAAGTACCCCCCCTTCCAATAAAGAATCCTTAAGAAAATCCTTGCATCTTTTTACCTCTACATAGAACCCTAAGTGTTCTTCCCCAAATTAGAGAGCTTCCCTCTTTGATTTGATCTCCAAATCCTTACATCCCTCCACCAAAACTTCCCCTCAACCTTTTCATACTACCAAGGGAGGGTGCTAGCAAAGATTTAGAGCAAAGTGCAAGGAGGAGTGTCCTTTTTGGAAGATCTTCGTGTCGGAGCCGTGTCCTTGGGAGTATCATTGGGATTCCACTCCCAATAGGTAAAACCAACCCTCTAAATTGATTTACAATACATATTAGTTAGTTTTGAATCCATAGGATCCACCCCCATGCATGTACCCTATTTAGATTCAAATTTGAGGCCATTTGGAGCTCTCTTGAGGATTTTAGATATGTGTCTTGTGTCCTACTTGATAGATCCTAAATTAGGACACCACATGTGTATGTATGTATGATAATAGTTTAAATAGATATTTACATTTGGTTTTAGAATGGTTAGAGATTGGATTGATCTTAGTTAGGATGGTTAGAATGAGTTTCATTTGGATACCTATGTTGGTATCCAAGTATCTTGGCCTACATGTGTTTCTTTTGTCCAAAATAACTCAAATTCGTCATAATATTCATCCACGTTTTTATTAACCAAAGCAACTTAGAAATGTCATAACTTTTAGCTTAGAACTCAGATTTATCTTTCATTTTTCTAAAAGAACCGTATCGAAGTTAGCTTTCCAAATATATATTTTAATAAGCCAAAATCGTTCTAGAACTTTCTGTAAAACTATTTGAGTGTCAGCTGTCCGAAAGACAAACATGTTTCGGTGTTTTCGCGATTTCGGGAGCTTTCGGACACGAAAATGCGATCCGTTTGAAGTTTTGAAATGCTAACACGAAGGGCTACGACATATTTTAATCCTAGAATTTAGTGAAGGCCCAATTGGTATAGTATTGATTTTAAGTAGAAGAGTGACTATACGATATATGTATTTTGTGTAACCTATGAGCCTATGTAGTATGGATATTAAATAAATGTAGAGTATGTAATACATGATATGTCAGATGAATGAAATAATATATATATGATATGTATCCTCTTTATATTAATGTATATATATGGTTGAATGCAAGCATGTAGGAAAGCGATCAATATAATGTATGTAAGCAATGCATAAATGCATGAATGAAAGAATGATATACAATGTATGCATGAAAGTATGTAATGAATGCTAGATACGAATGCAAGGTATACATGTAATGATAGATATGAATGCATAATGTATACATAATGTAATGCAATATATAATGATAGCATGTATGGTAATGCAGAATATATGATGCAAGCAAGTATATGTCCACTGTTTTTCCTTTTTCTTACATTTTTCCTTCCCTTTCCTTTCCATTTCAGTTTTTTCTCCTTTTTTCCCTCTTCTATTTTTACATGTTGTATACAATGTATATAATGTATAGATGCATGTGAGTATTTAATATGCATGAATGACATGTATGTTATGAAAATAAGTATATGCATGCAACTTAATGATATGTGAATGGATATAATGCATGAACTGAAGTATGCATGTATATGGGATATGAATGACTGATATATATGTGTTAAGGTAATGTAATGTAATATATGTATTTACATATATTTTGAGTTAAATATATGAGTTTGTATGCATATATTATATGTATGCATATATGCAGGAATGAATGTAATATAATGTAGAGTATGCATATATGAATATAATGTATGCAAGTATATAATGTATTCAAATATGTATGTATGCATCTATGTATGTATGTATACGTGCATGAATGAATGCAAGTATGCATATATGATATGTATGTAGGCATCTATGCAATGTATGTATGTATGTATGTATGTATGTATGTATACATGATATGTATGTATGCATGTATGCAATGTAAGTTTATATATATACATTTCTATAAACTGAGTTAACCTATAACCTTTTACACACATGCATTCATACACCCTTTGACACCATGTATCCCATGTCACATACACCTACCTATCACTAAATCTGAGAACATTAACACATATCCTTTCACACATATGTCACACACACACACACTCACTTACTCTTTTACCTCTCCTTCTCTCTCTATGTATATATAAGTATGTGCCTATATAATAGCTTTTCTATATATATCTATGTATATGAATATATGAATGTGAATAATATATATACATTATATGACTAAGTTTGTGGGCCTTGTTAGCTTATGGATTAGTTTTGTGCTTGGTTTAGCAAGTGACTTAGGCTATGAGTTAGTAGCTATCTTGGATACTTGATTTACATATACTTAGTTTGTTTAGACCTAGAATTGACTAACCTAGACTAGTTGACAATCGTTGACCCAACTCTAGCTAGTTTGACCACGGTTGACCCAGAGTTGACCAAGTTTGACTTTGACCTAGATTGGCCTAGAAATCGTGTAGATTGCATCGTAAACTTTATTTACGTTATATTGAATGCATTATAACCCATATTGCTCTATTTGGGACATTATGACTCCGGTGCAGAAATCTGATATTACACTACTCTTTTCAGAGTATCAGGCGAGTACATTATCTGATAGTTCTCTCATTTATTTGTCAATTACTATACTTCAGTTCTAGTTAGTTTATGTGATTCTCTGTTACAACACGTATTGATATTTCTGGATTCATGTATGCGACACACATACCATATTGTCTGGCCTCTATTACTGGAATCATTGTTGGTATCATCATGTTTGGCTGGACTCATCTCGATTCTCGTGTCGTATTCTGGATTCACTTGTACTTGATGGAAGGAAAAATACTTGAGTAAGACATTTAGACATACCCCAAATCTGGAATCACCCCAAATGCTGGAATCAAACTGGAATGATGGCCATCTCACACCTGGCCAGGTGTGTGATGTGCCGGATTACCTATAACCGTTTACATGTCGATCTCGGTATTTTAAAACACACTGTTAGAGTATAGTCTGGACTCACCCTGGAATCTTTGATCACTGACTGGAATCATCTTATACTGGACTCTTCTTGTACTGGAATCACCTGATATCAGATTCATGTTGTCTGGACTTACTTTGGTTTTACACTTGTTTATATTTACTATCTAGACTTATATCATGTTACTCTAGTTCAGCTAGTTCTATTTACAGTCTTCATTGCCATGATTCTTCTCTTGTTTAGTTACTATACTTTCCTTGTATCTCAACTGTTCTCTATACCATCACCTAAATATAAACTGTCATATTCATCAATACAACTGTTTATAACTGCTTTATAGTTCTCTGTCTTTTACTTGGGTTTTCTAGATGAGATGTGGTCGTTCCTGTCCTGACTGGACCTGTTGAAAATTTTACAGATGATTGTCCTGAGGATACTTGCCCTACTTATTATGGACAAGGAGATGTTTAGCTACCTTTGGCATCGACACTCAGAGTGATCGGGAGACTAGCTAGTTGACTTGGTGTAGTTTCATGTTTTAGAACTTGAATTGTAAATAAGTTGAGATATGTTTTATTTTGAGATTATTATTATTTAGTAGTTGGTTTTGTTGTTATTATTTAGTTTTAGTTGTAAACTTCTGTGTTATCATATCGTGCTTAGACTGTGATTGAGATTCATTATATCTATACTTGTACTCCGTTCGGAGTTGAGATTTTGACAGGTACATTATATAATTGCGTGAGTTGTTGATTAGATAGTGACCTAGAACAGCTCTCTACCGTCGACACTGCGGCGTAGGCTGGACGCTATTACGTACTCGTACCCTCTCAGTGGGTGCGGGTCGTGACATCGGTGCTGAACACCGATATAATCCAGTAGAAAAAAATGTTTAACCTTGATGTTCGCTATCCAGAAGATGTGTCACTACATCACGGGCCAAACCATCCATGTTATTTGTAGAGTTAATCATTTGCGAGTTCTGATGAACAAGCCTAATATACTCAATTCCAGACTTGCTACTTGGGCGATGCTGTTAGCGCAGTATGATATGCTCTATGTCCCGCAAAAGTCTGTCAAGGGCCAAGCCCTAGCTGATTTCTTGGTTGCTCATCCGATTCCTGAAAATTCAAAACTTTATGATGAGATTCCTGACGAAAGTTTAGAGACGAACAAGACTTCAGAAGGAGTACCCGCTTGGCGTTTATTCTTTGATGGTATATCTAGAATCGGACCTAAGGGTGTCATTATCGCTGGAGTTGGAATTGTCCTCGTATCTCCAGAAGGACTAGTCATTCAGAGATCCTATTCTCTAGATGAGCCATGTTGCAACAATGTTGCTGAATATAATGCTTTGCTTATTGGTCTCCAGTTAGCTAAATAGCTGAATATCGATTATCTTGATGTATATGGAGACTCTAAACTGATAGTCAACCAAGTTAGAGGTACGTATGAGGTCTAGCACCAAGATCTCATCCCCTACCACAAGGTAGCAGTTGAACTTGATATATCATTTAGAGCTTTCTTTATTGAACATGTACGTCGAGTGTGCAATATAGAAGCTGTTGCACTCGCTAATCTAGCAGCAATACTAGCTGTTCCTTTGAAAGGACAATAATTAATCGTCATCGCTAATCGAGAAATATTTTGTGTCAAAAATAATTTGAACATTAAATTCAGTAATGCGGTCAAAATTTGCTCCACTGGTGAGGATTTGAGGACTCCTTTCATCGGCTTCGCAATACATGACATCTTACCAGAAGACCCTAAAGAAGCAACGACAATTCGTTGTCGGTTACTCCGATTCTATTACAATCACTCTTTCAAGACACTCTACCGTCGATCTTTTGATGGCATGCTCCTACATTGCATCGCGGGTGATAAAGCAAAACGAATACTACGTGAAGCTCATGATGGTGTTTGTGGTGCACATCCGCCTAGTCCTAAGCTATAGGACCATATTAGATACATAAGATATTATTGGCCTACTATGGTGACAGATACAATTGAGTATGCAAAAAAATGCAGAGCATGTCAAATTTATCCAGATTTCATCCATCAACCGTCAGAATACTTACATCCAACTGCAGCATCTTGGCCCTTTGAAGCTTGGGGCATGGATGTCATTGGACCTATTAACCGACTATTATGTCGAAGACATCGGTTTATCCTGGCTATATCCGATTACTTCTGAAAATGGACAGAAGCTATTCCCCTCGCTGAAGTCAAGACAAGCAACGTCATCAGCTTCTTCAAGCACCTCATGATTTTTCGATTCGGCGTTCCTCGAAGAATCATTCACGATAATGGATCTCAGTTCGTGAATCAAGCATTCACTCGATTCTGTAGTGACACTCAAATCAACAACATTGCTTCTACAGCTTATAATCCTACAGCTAACGGTTTAGCAGAAGCATTCAATAAGACAATCATCAAGCTCCTCAAGAAATTCGTTTTTTGCTAATAAACGTAACTTTGGAGCAAAAAGCTTGGAGAATGCCTATGGACATATTGCACTACTGTACGTACCCCAACTAGTTGTACACCCTTCTCTTTGGTGTATGGATGTGAAGCTGTCTTACAATTGGAAATTCAAATCTCATCCCTGAGAATAACTATTGCCAATGAACTAACAACAAAAAATAATGATCGCCTTCGAATCTAAGAGCTCGAAGCACTCGATGAGAAATGGTTGTTATCTCAATAGCACATTGAGCTATATCAAGCCCGTATCTCGAAAGCCTTCAACTGCAAAGTCAAAGTACGGGTCTTTCAAAAGGGTAAACTATTTCTTACTGTCAGTGTCATATGACTATGAAGCACATGAGCAAGGACATGTTCGAGCCAAAATGGGAAGGTCCTTATGTCGTAAGCAAAATTTTCTCTAACGAAGCTTATCAGTTGACCGGGATGGATGGGCGAATGGTTATGATGCTTATCAATGGCAAATTTCTAAAGAAATAACATGTTTGAACGTATGTATTCTCTTTTTTCTAGCAAAGTATTGTACATACGCAATCCTTGAATTATTATCTTTTATTCATTCTTTTGTGAATAAATCCATAGATAATAAGTCCTCAAAAAATTTCCTAGTGGAGTCTAACTCAGATCTTATGGTACATCCACAAAAGATTAACCCATAACGTCCACCATAATATGTCATCACATTATCATCTTTTAAAACCTAGTCGTTTTAAAAGATATCTTATTATTGCACCTCAATTGGATTAAGAACAATCAACAGAGATAAGAATTCACGTCCATATTACCTCTGAATTTTGTTGTCTGTATCAACGACTTGTCATTCTATATTACCGCTGATAATGATATCCCAAAAATTACATCACATCAAGTTATATTCTGTTACGTCCACATTACCTCTAATAGATATAATAAGTGATGTTATTTTTAAGAAATTCATCACGTCCAGGACCTCTGAATGTATTTCTACACTGCTATCTATTGCTTGTATCCCAAACAGATACATAATAAGTAATATGTCGCAAAATCACCAGTTTTTTATTTCATTTAAACATGAACTATTACATTTCTCAAAAATGTGATAAAAATCGATCAAAAAGATTATTACAATCATTATGGAGACGGAGTGCTGAGGTCAAAAATTATCTTCTTTAAAGCTTCAACTCGTTCCACTCTTGTAGCAAAAACTCTTTCTCTTGCCAGGTTCCTCCTGAACTCTTGAGTTAATGGCTGCATCGACAAGATATGACTTTCCATCTCCATATTCTGGACTCAGATAAGGTTGTCCTTCTATTTATTCAAGTCATCCAGATAGCTCGAGGAAAATTGATGCAGTTCTATAGCCTCCTCTTGACGTTTCCTAGCCGCTGTGACCGATGCGCAAACTCGGGCCAATTTCGCTTCCAGTTCTTGGATGTGAGCCTAAACTTCAGATACCTCTTTGTATTTATCTGCTTTCTCGGCCTTGTAAAGTTTAATAGAAGAGACAACCTCAGCTATAATAGACTCTATTTCTCCATATTGTATATCAAATGCTGTCAAGCACGGCTCGTCGTTCTTCTTAATCTCGAGCTATGGCTGCACATTCGGCATCTACCTATATATTCATATTCCTCCTGATCAGATCCTGATAAGATTGGATAGGCTCATTTAGTTCCGACAGGATTTGCTCTAGGGCATTTGCCCTCTCTGTTTCACCAAAATTGTGTATGGATTCAATTGGATAAAGAGAAGACCTCCTCACAAAATTATAAGAATAATTCTTCTCTATGGCCAATTGAACCAAGGATTGCAGAGAGCTGAAGAAGGTATCCATATAAGTACAAATAGTACTACCCATCACTACCATCACATCGGCGTCATTGCTGCATCTGAAACTTCTCATTCTAGAAAGGTCGGAGGAATATTGGCAACCGGGTAGCATCATCACTTAGAGATTTTGGTATAGGCATTCCTGATAAACTCTCCTCCATAGCATGTGATGCAAGGTTCTCAGTATCCAAGGGATCCATAGTTGAACTAATGCTGAATACAATGGAAGCTATTGAGACTTCAGCAAGTGTCCCTACATGACTTTCTGCATTTCAAATCAAAATTATTATATCACATATCATTAGATAAGTCGCAATGGTAAATAAAATTAGAAATTTACCCAGGCCTGTTGGGATATAAGGGGTATTGACAGGCTGAGTATCTCTTTCTGTATAAAGCCTTTCCGATATAGAAGCAGATATTGCTGCACCAGCTTGACTGCTCCCTGCCTTCGAGCCTCCGGACATAAAATGGTTGCTCCCAACTTCTGAACTAGTACGGCGGCTCCTGGCTTATTTTCAACCTCAGATACAGCTTGTTCTTCCTGGGCTTCTAATTTTGCCCTCTTATCTTCCAAGATATGTTCAACGGGGCTTCAAGTTCCCCCAATATTAGCGTCAAGGTTTTCATCACCCTTGGGGCCTTCGAGACTTTTGTTAATTTCAGTAGGGCTTTCGTCACCCTCATCTTTAGGTTTCCATTGCCCTCAATATTAACATCAGAGTTCTCGTCACCAAAGGGTTCGTTGAGACTCTGATTTCCTCCATCAGGACTCTGGTCACCCTCATCTCCAACAGGGTGCCCATCACCCTCAGTTATAATTTGGCCATCTTTGGCCACCAAATCTTGACCCTCCTGGGTCGCTAACTGATCTTGGATCGATTCAGCCTTCTCTAGATCTTGGATAGTGTCTGCAATGTCCTCATAAATCTGCTCGTCTTCATAGTCATAGTCCCGCAGTGCCTCTATAATGTCTTTTTCTTTAGAGGGTGGCTTGCTCGGAATAGCGGCTTCATGAGTTTGGGTCATAGAAGGAGCCAGAATATTCGAAGCAACCTCCTTTCCATCTTAACTCCAGACTCTTCCAAATGGAACCGATACTTCCCCAGGAACAGTGACCCTCAAAGCGTCATCAGAAGCCGACGGAGAAATCAAACCGGAGGAAATGAGTGTTGTGAGTGCTCTAGCAGAAAGGGGGACATCGGTCTCAACAGTCGTCGACTTCGAAACAGTAGCCGTAGGGACATCAACAAAAGCGGCTGGAGCCGATGCACTAGCCTGTAGAAGTTCTGGAGATGAAGAAATCTTAATACAAATGGACAATGGGTTAATGTCATGCTCCGATTCTGTAGAATCGATAGTCGTCCCCCAGGCGTGATGCCGTGTGAACCTAAGTTGCGATCGCACAAGGCATAATCATACTGTTATCTGAAACACAACATCAAATAGAGTACATAGAGAAATTGAACAACACCTTTGAAATAGAAGGAACTTTTATTTTCATTGATAATAAAACATCATTTACATAACTCTATTACAATCATTACCGTATGAGCTTACAACATGACTCGATTACAAAATGAACGTTGATGAAATAGTCGTGCCATACATTACATTCCCATTAACAAGCAAAACATTCAAAACATCTGCTATCGTAGGGAGTCGAGACATCTTTTCTTAAGGACTGAATGTGGAGTCTTCAAAAGGTCACGAAAGAAGCCTTCAGCAAACGGACGAGGTTTCAAAATAACTAGCGTCGCCTTGAGTTAAGTAGCACGGGTACCTGTGGAGAGTGAGGATCAGTACAGTACACTTGTACTGGTGCGTGACAAATTAAGTTCCATGCTCTTGTTTGGTTAAAGAAATTATATGACTTAATTTGTAATCTTTCTAGCCATCCAAATGAATTTCAGACAAGCATATGATAGACAAAAATATAAATTACGCTAGAACTTACCCATGGCAGTGCATGCCGTGCAATATGAGACTTACCATGTTCTTCCCGGTTAATTGTAATCATTTACTAGCATATCGTGCGCAAATTTTATATGTGAATGGTCACTGACACCACAAGCTATTATGGGCTTATAGCTTTGTTAGACGGAACCCTTTCAACGCAAGTAGCGAGCCCCGCTGAAAGTTTTCGCATAACCCATGCTCTTATCCAGCACAGTTATACTGTGTTTCCCCTAGGCCGAATCAGTCCCGTGGCCCCAGGGTGCCATTCGAGGAAACTTTTATCTTGTGCACAAGTTGTCCATAACCGTGCTAGACTAATTTAGTTACTCAAGCACGATCGATATTAAGACTTAACCATTTTCATCATGTCCCACATTGTTGTGGCATCATTTAATCAATGAGTCTATCTTTTATTTAACACAGTTCTATATCATGAATCACATAACAAGCTTATAGCAATTGTATAGAATAAGTAGATGTGTCCGTGCCTTTGCATCTAACATTTCATCCGTAGCGATGCTATTGATGGATTTAGAAAGTAATATGTCAAGGGGAAAAAGGGTCAGCCACTCACCTTGATTTTGCTTGAGGCGAAAGAATGGTTGGCTGTACTAGATGACACCTACACGATCACCTGAAATCGCATAAGCAACTGATTAGAACACTGTGCCATTCAAGAAGTTCGATACAAATGCGAAGTTCAAAAACACAACCCATGAAAACTATCGAAAACATTCATGAAAATGCATTCACGAAAACCAAGGCCAAAGAGCAAGTACGGCATGACAAGCAGAGCAACGGGAGGCCTCTCCCAACTTAGCCACAGAGCTATCCTCGAGGCACAACCCGCTGAATATAGGACTTGATTCCGAAGAAGCCTTTCCATAACGAGAAAAGGATCTCAATTCAATCGTTCCCGTTCGACCGATTCACTCGATCCTGATCTATCGGTTACGACTGATCGGTAGCAAAGTGTTCCTTTCTCACGTACCCCGTGGACGAAAATAGGGCACAATTTAGGGACGGGGCACTATACCACAACTAACTAAGAAAAAATTTCGTCGTCGAAACTTAAGGATAGAACCTACGTCTAAGAAATCAATGAAGAGAATTTCTCCTTCATCTCTGATTCGAGTTCCCATGTCGATTCCTCGACCGTATGGTTTCTCCAGAGTACGCAGATGAGAGGAGTTTGTCACGACCCACACCCGCTTTTCGGATGCTAGCTCGTGAGCAAGCCAGCTACGTATCAAACAGACTCCAGCCCGACTCGGATACGTAAAGGCTGTCAAGGCTATGGTATACTGCCAAATCATGGCAAAGGTAAATCTATATCTCAAATCCTCATTAAGTACACAGAACATGAATGAACACTATGGGTCATG
>JANAVB010013398.1:9978155-9980655 GCA_029216955.1 Iris pallida
TCTGTGCAATCTTTAGTCTTTTTCGAACGAGCTTTACTTTCTCCACGATCTGTTTCACCAGCTCTGGGCCAAGAATCTGCTGCTCCCCAACTTTGTCCCAGCAAATGGGTGATCTGAACTTCTGTCCGTACAAGGCTTCGTACGACGCCAACTGAATGCTGGATTGATAGTTTTTATTGTATACAAATTTGGCCAGAGGTAGATGAACGTCCCAACTTAACTATTGCGTAGAGCCATATCAAGTCTTCAAGAATCTGATTCATGTGCTCTGTTTGGCCGTCGGTCTTGGATGGTAAGTCGAGCTAAGGTTTAACTTAGTACCCGAAGCCGACTGAAGGCTAGTCCAAAAGTGCGATAGAAACTGTCCATCCCGATCAGAGATGATGGATACTGGCACCCCGTGCAGCTGCACTATCTCGTCAAGATAAATATGAGCCATGTGATCAACACTCAAAGTAACTTTAATGGCAATGAAATACGCTTACTTGATTAGTCGATCGACGATGACCCAGATAGTATTATTTTCTCGTGGTGTCTTCGGCTGACAATAATAAAATCCATGCACACATGATACTACTTCCACTATAGAATCGTCTGGTTTTACATCTCCCCATCCGGTCTCTGATGCTCAGCTTTCACCTGCTGACATGCCATACATTGCTACACGAAGAGCGCTACATCTCTCTTTATTTCGTGCCACCAGAAGGTCGTACGGAGATCCTTGTATATTTAAGTGCTGCCTGGATGCAAGGTATATTTCGTATAGTGTGCCTCCATCAATATCTCCTTTTAAGTTCTGAGTCATCAGGAACGTATATTCAGCCTTTCAATCATAGCATGTCGGTGTCATCTTCTACAAAGTCGGACGCCTTCATTGTCGAAATTAGATCTTGCATCTTCTTCAGGGTATGGATCGTCTTTTTGGGTGATCTTGATCTTTTTTCGCAAGCTCGACTCTAACTATAATTGTACCAACTGTACATCTCTGAATCAAACTCGGAGGTTGATGTGCATCTTTTCTAGGTCCCTTAGTAGTTTGCTGTTGATGCATAGTGAGGCAAGATATTTCCGACTCAGAGCGTCTGCCATAATATTTTCCTTGCCGGACGTGTAGTCGATCGTCAAGTCATAGTCTTTGATCAGTTCTAGCCAATGCCTCTATCGTAAGTTTAGCTCCTTCTGAGTGAAACGATACTTGAGGCTCTTGTGGTCGGTATAGATTGCACATGCGACGCCATAAAGATAGTGATGCTACAATTTTAATACGAACACAATCGCCGCTAACTATAAGTCGTGCGTAGGATAGTTCTTCTCGTGCGGCTTCAATTGTCTCGCTGCATGAGCATACATCCTAAGCCCTGGCCTGAAGCATCACTGAATATTTGAAAACCCTCTACCCCATCCGAAAGTATGAGTATAGGGGCCAAAATGAGCCGCTGCTTCAGCTCCTGGAAGGAAGATTCACATTCGTCCGGCCACTCATACACGACTCCCATTTGAGTGAGGCGAGTCAATGGCGATGCAGTCTTTGCAAAATCTTTCACGACGCTTCTGTAGTATCCCGCCAAACCAAAGAAACTTCGAATCTCACTCGCCAATATAGGCCGCTTCCAATCAGCAACTGCTTCAACTTTTTTGGATCGACTACAATGCCTTCGGATGAAACAATGTGTCCGAGGAATGATACGCTGCTCAGCCAAAATTTGCACTTGCTCTGCGTCACATACAATTAATTCTCTCGAAGAGTCTGGAGCACGGTCCGCAGGTGTTCTACATGTTGCGCCCTGTTCTTCGAGTAGATGAAAATATCGTCAATGAAGACCACTACGAATTTATCAAGGAATGGTCAGAACACCCGATTCATCATATCCATGAAGGTAGCGGGGGCATTCGTTAAGCCGAATGGCATCTCTAGGAACTCATAATGGCCGTATCGAGTGCGAAAGGATGACTTTGTCACGTCGTCTGGCTTGATCTTGAGTTGATGATAGCCTGAGCGGAGTTCAATCTTCGAAAATACCGAGGCACCTTGTAACTGATCGAATAAGTCATCTATACGAGTCAATGGATACTTGTTTCGGACGGTGGCTTTGTTCAGCTCGCGGTAGTCGACGCACAGACGCATTGACCCATCCTTTTTCTTTACGAACAATACGGGCGCTCCCCATGGCGAAATGCTAGGCTGAATAAATCTGTTGTCGAGTAACTCTTACAACTGGACCATGAGCTCCTTTAGCTATGTAGGGGCCATTCTGTACGGAGCCGTGGAAATAGGTTGGATATCGGGGAATGTGTCAATGCTGAACTAGATCTCTCGATGAGGTGGCATACCGGAAAGCTCGTCCGGTAACACATCTGGAAATTCTGCCGCAACGTTGGTCTGACCTGCATTTGTACCGTCCTGTCGCATGTCTTGAACGGACGCCAAATAGCCTTCACATCTGAAATACAACATCCTTTGAACAGATATTGCCGAGATCATCATGCAAGTCGACGATGC